>APFE030666124.1:0-77087 GCA_000404065.3 Pinus taeda
AAAGTTACTTGTGGTCCCTTCTAGAGCCTTCTAGAAGAGTTTTTGACGTGTATTGAGTGCCTCCAGATGGTTCATGCACCCCTATGATAGAGGAGCTTATCCCATCAAGAGAGGAGCTACCCCATCCAAAAGAGGGAGTATCCCATTGATGTTGGAACTGAATAACCTCTTCTAGAATACTATAAATACACGCATTGGGGCCAAAGGAGGGGAGGTTGAAAGCTGAACATTCTAAAGGGTAAATGCTGCTGGAATTAGGACTTCCATTTGTTGACTTGTGAGGAGAGATCACTATCCTTCCTTGTTGCCATAGTGGGAGTGGGTGAGCTTGTCAAAGTAGCGGAAATCTCTTGTTGGACCCTGGGAGGAGCTTGCACAACACCAAGGCTCAGGTTGTAATGGTTCCTTTTTTGTTTCCTTAATACAAATAAGTCCATTCTTCTCAATGATTTGTTGTTAATGAATTATTTCATGTAATCCTTGGTCTATGTGATGAATATGCTTTGTTTTATGATGAATATTCAGGTGTTATGTAATCGTTTGCTTTGTTAGTGTATGCAGGTCTTAAAGTGAAGGAGGAGTTCATCTGGATCAGCAAGGCTGGATTGCTACAACAAGCGTTGGACCTAAGGTAAGATCGGAAAACACTTGAGCTCTCATAGAATAATGTGTGTTTAGAGAAGGATTGCTCTTGTTTGGTTTGTTTGTCACTAGAGAGTCTTAGACTCCTAGGGAGGTTAGCTTTGTCCGCAAAAATAACTCTTTCCACATGACAAGAACCAATAAAAGCAAGAGATCTATCAACTATAAGTAAATGGAATTAGATACATTCACACATATAAACAACATATATCAAGATAAGCATATGGAAAAAGGTGTAAGCAACATTATTAAGTAGAATGAAGAATTACAACCATGAATTCTGATCCATTGCCACTCTTCCAGCTTGGGTTCCAACCAACATCACATCAATAGCACAATACTCCAGTAGCATAACAACACTTTCTTATAATCTCAATCTTCAACACCAATAGTATCTCCTTACAAATTCTCAAAGTCCTACCCTTAATCACTTAGATGAGTGCTCAATTTATAGGCAAATGGAGGAGGTTTGGTCATTGATCCAGGTGGATTTTTAGATACAATGGCATGGAAAAGCTCAAAATTCAAAGTGCCAAAAAAGCAAGTATCTTGACATTAGATCGAAGTGCTCGTCACCCTGATTCTAATGGTGTGAACGACACTCCAATCCAAGTCCGGATGATGAAGTTATGACAGAAAGAGTTTGCCTTAGTTCCTTTGAAAAAGGAGGAGTTTCTTATTAAAAATGGGTTTTTAGCCTTAAAAGGGAAAATTGCAATCAAAGGGTCCAAAGGTGTAGACTTAAGGTAGGTGGATGGGAACCCCCGATTAGCGATCTTTGATTAATCAGAGTTGGGGCATGCTATGTACGATATTGGGACTTTAGAACCAGCAACATGCGATTGCTGATATCTGCATCATCGATCAGCATCAGCGGATTCCAAAGGCAGGACCCTTGGGCTGTAGCAATGCAATATGCTGATGGCGATGTGCAATCTCAGCAATCGGAACATAAATAGATTAACGGTCAGGATCAAATCACGTATCAGTGATCGGCGGATCGATGAATCGGAGATCGATACAGGGCCATTGTGATTTGTGATTAGCGTGGACTTGACAGGAAAATAGGGCCGTTTTAATGGAATTTGAAGTCCAGCTTAAAGGCTTTCAGTTGGATTTTTCAATGTATCCCATGTATTATAGTTTGAGCAGAAAAGAGCTATTTCGGGGTTTAGTTGTGCCCGCTGATCCTTGTATTAAAACAACTGATCTTATTAGACAAACAGAACCCCAATTTAAGGGTCCTTGTAACAAGAAATGATTATAAAACCTGATGCACGTAGAGAAGTGTAGGGGGGAGAGGATTTTGGGCACGTTGTTCGAGGCAGGAGCAGCGCAGGATGGCCGATAGTTCATTTTGTCTGAATTGGGCAAATTTTATATGGTTTTTGCCCCTCCCGATGCCACGGATGTAATGATACTATCCATTTCTCCATCCGAGTTCTCCATTTCTCAGCCATTTTTCAGCATGGAGGTATAAGACTCCTTTTATGTAACTGATGATTTTATTCTCTTCTTTTCATGCCATTTAATGAATTAAGGCCTCCTATTGATCGAGCAGGGCCAAGAGATGTATTCCGAGTTGGACGAACTCTGTTATCAAGCCTTGTTGTCTTCTTTTCATGCCTTTATGTGTTCCTTATTCTTTATTTTGTGCACATTAAATTCCTGTGTTAAGCTACAATTTTCACATGTGATTCTTTTCATACATCTATAAGCAAAAGATCCCTGGATCAAGTGGTATCAGAGCAGGTCTTTTTAGATGTGAATTGCATGTTTGTATGCTAACAAGAAACATGATCCAAATAGGTGAAGGGGAACTAGAGCCTTTCGATCCCGAAGCGGGGTGTGCACATTGAAGGAGAAACATAGCAGAAGATGAAGCTCATCTTGAAGAGGAGCGAAATTTCCACAAGACCTTCTATTCAATGGCAAAGAATGTTGGTAAGTTGGTTTTAAGGCTAGAGAAAGTAGAAGAGAGAAACCTAGAAGAATAAGGTTTAGCGCATGGAAATGGTGGAGAAGAACCCCCTCCTTCTCCTTCCACGAGTGAAAGTTCTTCCTCTCACCACCATAATAATAGAAATTCAAGGGATGCATCTAAGAAACCTTTCTTTAAATTAGATGTGAAATTTGATCTTCCCATGTTTAATGGTGAAAGTAATGCAGAGAAGCTTAATAATTGGATTAGGCAGATTGAGGTCTACTGCAGGATTCAACAGATTGTGGAGGATGAAGCAAAGATTCAACTAGCCTCTCTATGGCTGAGCTACACCACTCTCGTTTGGTGGGACAACAAATTGCAAAGCAGTAAGAATGTTGTTAACCTCTTTTCCTCATGGACTAATTTTATTTCTGTGTTAAAGGAATAGTTTTATCCCTTGGGATACAAGTAAAAAGCATTAATGAATTGGCAATAGTTAAGGCAAGGCAGGGGTTACGATGTTCATAGTTTTACAGAGGAGTTTAGAAAGCAAGCACTTAACTTGGGTATTGCACTTGATACACCTAAGTAGCAACTAAGTACATTGGATTGCTACATAGTTACATTAGGCATTCATTATTGTTGTTTTAACCAACCACTATTGACTCAGCCAGCGTGAAGGCAATTCATATTGAAAATAGGGGCAAAAAAGAGAGAGATGATCATTCCAAAAAGACACCGTTCGAACCTCCCAATGGAAAATCTAAAGTGAAATGGAAAGGAAAGGAGAAGAAGACGACATAATCCAAGAAAGAAGAAGGAGAATGGCCTTATTACAATCACTGCAAAAAGGAAGGTCATGATGACGATCATTGTTGGAAACATCACCCAGAAAAGAGACCGAAGAATTATGGAGCAAAAGGCAAGTAGAAGATAGTGGCGATTGCGTAGCAAGACCTTGGATCCGATTCAGGAGATGAAGCATTGATCAGAGTAGCAGGAACAAAAGGTACTCTTACACCCCATGTTAATTCTGAATCGCATGAAGGCACTAGTTCTGTAAATGAGTCCCTTCCTAATGATCAAAAGAGAATTGAACTGTTTCATATCAGAGTTGTTGTAAATCATACTAAAGTGGAATCTTTGTTTGATACTGGATCCCAAGAAAACTTAATTGCTAAATCCTTGGTAAAGAAATTCGGCTTAGAAACAAAACCACATCCGAAACCTTACCCACTTGGATGGATACATGATAAAGCAAAACTGAATGTAACCAAGCATCGTAAAGTAAAATTTGTAATCACTTCTAAGCTAGTGGACGAAGTAGAACTAGATGTGATACCATTGGATATCTGTGGCATGGTGTTAGGGAGTCCGTATCTATATGATAGAAAGGAAGTATTTTTTTGTTATGAAAACAAATACCAAATCACAAAAGATTTGGTAGAATATATAGTAAGGGCTCGTTAGAATAAAATCAATGCCAACCTTGTAAGCGCAGGAAAAATGAAGAGGTTGGTAAATTTCAGTAAGGGTTGCATGGTTATGGTTGTAAGGGAAAAAGAGGCAAAATTAGTTGATGCTTTCTAGGGTTGTGATCAAGAACATAAACAAGAATTATGTGAATTAATTTCTAATTATGATGAGCTGTTTCGAGAACCGAAGGGATTAATTCCGAAGAGGGAAATCCAACATGAAATCCATTTGCAGCATGATGCTCCTTTACCAAATATTGGCATGTACAAGATGTTGACCATTGAGATGGAGGAAATCAAGAAGAAGGTGCAGGAATTGCTGGACCAAGGGGTCATCAGGCCGAGCACTTCTCCGCTTGGCTCACCAATTGTATTATTCCCAAAGAAATATGACACATGGAGGATGTGTGTGGATTACTGTGCACTAAATAAAATTATGGTGAAAAATTGTTACCCTCTTCCATGCATAGATGATTTATTAGATTAGTTAAAGAATGTTGTTTATTTCACCAAATTGGATTTGCGCAGTGGTTATCACCAGGTATGAATTGTAGAGAAAGACGTGTGGAAAACCGTCTTCAAGACCAAACACAGGATGTTTGAATGGATGGTGATGCCATTCTGAATTTGCAACACTCCAACCACTTTCATGAGGGTCATGAATGATCTCTTTAGGCCTTTCATTGATGAATTTGTTCTTGTATATCTAGATGATATCCTTGAATTTAGTAAAAGTTGGAATGAACATGTGTGTCATGTAAAGAAAGTGCTTGATGTATTGAAAAATGAAGAACTCTATGTAAAGTTGTCAAAGTGTGAGTTCGGGAAAACCTCTTTGGGTTACCTAGGTCATATTGTTGGTCATGGTTAGTTAAAAATTGATCCTTCTCAAGTTGAAGAAATTGTAAATTGGCCTAAGCCTACTAGTGTAACTGAGGTCCGTAGCTTTTTAGGTGCAGTCCAATATTGGAGGAGATTTATTGCCAATTTCTCATTTATTGCAGCACCTTTGCACACATTGACAAGTGTGAAACAGGTCTTCCAATGGGGAGGAAGACAACAGAAGTCCTTCGAAACATTGAAGGAAAATATCAGCACCACGCCATTCTTAGCCTTACCAGATCTCCAACAACCATTCAAGATTGAAACTAATGCCAATGATTATGCCATGGGAGATGTACTGATGCATCAAAAGAAGCCGATTTGTTACTATTCTGAGAAGTTTTCTTAGGCGTGATAAACTATCCCACTTATGACAATGAGCTTTATGCCTTGGTGTAGAGTGTGAAAAAGTGGAAACACTACTTGATCGACAAGGAGACCATCATCCATACAGATCATCAGCCCTTGCAGTACCTTAAGTCATAAACCAAGTTTCAACAATCTCGTCATTTCAGGTGGATGGGTTTTCTTCAACAGTTTCATTTGGTAATAAAGTATAAGAAGGGAATTAGCAATAAAGTGGTTGATATGCTATCTTGCCTTCCTATTTCTACTTCTTTTATTTTGCATAATGCTTCATTGTCTTTTGAGAGTTATGTTGAACAATATGCTAACGATGATGACTTTAAGGAGATTTATGCAAAACTAACCCATGGTTCACAGGTGGAAAACTATCACTTGCAGGGGAAACTATTGTATCACCTTGGAAAATTGTGTATTCCCATAGGGGAAAGAGTACATGTAATTCGAGAGGCCCACACCTCTCTTGTGTCTAGACACTTTGGTGTCGAAAAGACTTTATGTCATGTACAAATATTTTTTTTTGGCCTCATATGAGGAACATTATGACTCACTATGTAAAGGGTTGTGTGATGTGTTCTATTTCAAAGCCCTCTAATAGAAAACTTGGGCTCTACACACCACTTCATATTCCAAGTCATCCATGGGAAAATGTGTTGATGGACTTTGTAGGAGGTTTGCCTTTGTTTGCAGTAGAGTATCTCGAAGAGTTACATGAAGACATCATCCTTGACAGAAGAATGAGGAATTCATGGCGAGGAGATGCGGAATACCTTCAAGTTAGTTTCAAGGGGATGCACTCCATCAAGACAAAATAGCCAGAGAAGAAAAGGGTGAGGGAAAAACGACCTCACTTGCCAATTTACTAATAAAGCTTTTGGTGGACCAAAAGCTCCTCAATGGGGAGGATTGATCCAGGTGGATCTTCAGATACAATGGCATGGAAAAATTCAAAATTCAAAGTGGAATAAAATCAAGTATCTTGACGTCAAATCGGAGTGCTCATCACCCTAATTCGAATGGTAGGAACGACACTCCAATTCGAGTCCAAATGGTGACTTTATGGCAGAAAGAGTTTGCCTTAGTTCCTTTGAAAAAGGAGGCATTTCTTATAAAAAATGGGATTTTAGCCTTAAAAGAGAAAATTGCAATTAGAGGATTCAAAGGGGTAGACTTAAGGCAGGCAAACGGGAGCCCCTGATCAGCGATCTCCGATTAATCAGTGCTGGGGCATGCTATGTGCAATATTGGGACTTTAGAACCAGTGACATGCGATATAACGATTCCCGATATTGGTGTTGGCGATTGGCATCGGCGGATGCCACAGGCAGGACCCCTGGGCCGTAGTGATGCGATATGCCGATGATGACGTGCAATCTCAATTGACGGATTGGAAATAGATCAACGATCAGGATCAAATTAGTGTATTGACGATCAGCGGATAGACGTATCGGCGATCGACGATCGACGAACCCCCCGATATATAGGGCCATTGCGATTTGCGATCAGCATGAACCCAACAGGCAAATATGGCCGACTTAATGGAATTTGAAGTCCGACTTAAAGGCTTTCAGTCGAGATTTTCAGTGTATCCCTTGTATTTGGTTTGAGCAGAAAAGAGATATTTCGGGGTTTAGTTATGCCTGCCGATCCTTCTATTCAAACAATTGATATTATTAGAAAAACATACCCCTGATTTAAGGGTCCTTGTAACAAGAAATGATTATAAAAACCGATGCATGCAGAGAAGTGTAGGGGGAGAGGATTTTGGCATGCAATTCGAGGCAAAAACAACGCAGGAAGGCCAATAGTTCATTTTGTTTGAATTGGGAAAATTTTATATGGTTTCTGCCCCTCTCGATGCCATAGACACAGTGGTGCTATCCATTTCTCCATATGAGTTCTCCATTTCTCAGCCATTTTTTAGAATGGAGGTATAAGACTCCTTTTATGTAACTGATTATTGTATTCTCTTTTTTTCATGCCATTTAATGAATGAATGCCTCCCCATTGATCGAGCAGGGCCCGGAGACATAGTCCAAGTTGGAAAAACTCCATTATCAAGTCTTGTTGTCTTATTTTCATGCTTTTATTTGTTCCTTCTTCTTTCTTTTGTGCAAATTAAATTCCTGTGTTAAGCTACAATTTTCACATGTGATTCTTTTCATACATCTATAAGCAAAAGATCCCTGGATCAATCATAAATGACGGTATTGAATGGCCTTCCAAACTTAGAGTTAGTTTCCATGGAGGAAGGGATGAGAGGATAAGGGGTTACTTAATTCATTCCCTATCCAATTTCGAGCTCATACGAGATGATAAGTGTGGGAATATTCTAGATGGCTCTAGAAGATAAGAATATTCCCAAAACCTTATGTGAATTTTGATCAATCTTGCCCATCATAGATCAAAGTGGGCCTAGGTGCTCTACAAAGCACCCTAACATGGGCCTACCTACACTGAAGCAAACTTACCCCTATCCAAGGCTGTGCTAGTCCCTCAAGGAGGTAATTCTGGAGGGCTTCAGGCCAAGAAACTCTCATGGAAGGAGGAATTCGAAGTGGTGACTTGTATAGGGCATGTAGCAACTGAATTAAGGTTTGATGAGACCTAATGGTACTGATCTGAATGATGGGAGTGATGTGCCCAAATAGATCTGTAACACCCAGAGATAAAAGAACCCAGTCTCCAACCTAACCTAGACTCCTATTACCAGTTTATTGAATTAGGCAGGGTCATACCTCAGAAATTTTCCATCCCATCGTTCTTCGAGCTTGAGAAGGAGAGGGCTAGAACTCACCAATGGATGAAGAATGCAAAATCAAAGGAGGTGGAAGACATTGGGCACATGGAAGAGAAAATCAAGGAGATGGGTAGAGAGCTAAGTGGCTTGAGGGACAAAGAAGCTATAATGAGAAATCAACTAGAAACAAAAAATGCATAGTTGAGGGGACAACTATAGGAAAGAGAGAATCAATTGGCATGTATGGCCAATCTCTCTTTGGAAGAAATCCAGTGTAGGATGCCAGCTAAATCCTATGCTCTCTACCTGAAAGAATAATGGCTGCAGTTTCAGATTAAGACCCTAGCACAAAGGGGCACCATGCCATTTCAGGACTACAGGCAGTGTATTGATCTTTGTGATCAAAGTACACTAGAAGATAGGGCCAAAATGGCTAAGTTTTATTTGCACAACATGGCCCTCACATACATGAATGTATGGGACCCTAATGCCAAGCTAGGATATCTACAATTAATGGATTTGGGCATCATGGATGAACCATGAGGAGTCAAGAGTTGTATAGATGAAAAGGATATTGACAAGAGAGAAAACTGAACCTCTTCTGATTAAAGCTGAACAATCAAATCCCATGGCCCTCATCAATACCCATAATTTTATTACAAATGATCCTCAGCCCTCACCTAGATATCTTGCTACCCAAGAGCAAGAAATTTCACATTTTGAGGACATGTTCAGGTTGCTAGGAGATGATAGTATACATGCTTGCATGAGGAGATGGAACACACTGCCATAAAACTTAAAGATAATATAATATCACTCTCCTCAAAGGTTGAGAGAGGCACTCAATAGGACACCTCTGTATAAGAAATCTATGCAAAGGTTGAAGGTCAATTGGGTTGGCGTAAAACTCAGTCCACCACTACTCTTAGGGATGCCAGAAGGGAGAAAAGAAGAAGAAGAAAAGAGGTAGTGGGAGGAGGCAGAAAAGAAAGAAGTCCTCTATGAAAAAGAAGAGGAGACCACAATAGAAGCATGGTATGTCAGAGCGGCCACTAGAGCCATGAAGGATATGGATATTTATTAAGTTTCTTAGTGGATAAGCAACACTTTCAGTAGGGGGTGATGATGAGCCTCATCATTGGGTAATTATATGGGCCTTAATTCACCTCCTAGCTTAGTCAAACCAAATTTTCTCATAACTTATTACATGTTTTTGATTATGTTTTGTTTATGAGGTGAGTTAGAGTTGGATATTATGCTTTGTGGTCTAATATGCATTGAATATATGATTAAAGGAGAAAATCAAGGAATTTTGGAAAAGACTAAGGTCAAAACTCGAATGGGACAAGGGAGAGGGATTGTAGGGGGTAAATCCTCCTCATCTACTACTCCTCCTTTCGAATATTCCTCCATTCATCACATCAGCTCGGAGTGAAAACAACCAATTCATGAGGACTAGAAGGTAGCCGAGCAAGTGAGAGACAAAGCACCAATTTATCTCAAGTTTGGGAGCCGAGCCTCCCTAATTTTAAGGAAGTCGTTGGGGACTTCAGATGCATAAGTAGAGAGGCCTAATACGTCAGTAGGATTCATATTTTTGATTGTAAAACTCTAATCTATTTTCGAGCTATAAAACTTGTGACAGTTCTATTGATGTAATTTGTTGTTTTGGTAATAAGAATGAGTTTTGTTTTGAGCCAGCATTGAGTTAACTCAGAGAGCTCAAGCTCTTGGGTTGGGGTCCAACCCTAGCAGCCAAGGCTCCTATTTATAGTACATGTATGTTTAGTGTATATTCATAGCTTCATTGTTAATCTATTCTTAGATTCATTTCCATTATAAGTAGTGTATATTAGATTGGTTGTTTGATAGTTTGCTTCCATTTGTCCCTTATTTCAAGTAGCAGGTGAGCAAGGAGAAAAAGGATCACCAAAAGATTGTTGGTAGGTGTCTTGGCCTCAATTCCTCCCTCTGGGACCATGACTTGAGCAAGGGACCCTTAAGCAGCCCCAAAAACATAGATTTATAGTTATTTTATGAGCTTTGGAGTTTGCTATCTTTAATTTAGTGTTTAGTTAATTTTGCAAGGTAGTTTTCATTTTCATATTTTTCATCTCCATTTCTGCAGTAGATCTCACTCATGCTTTCATTCCGTTCAACAACTTTCTTCATGCATAGTATAGGCAGTGGATTCATTAATTCCGCTTTTCTAGTTTATGAAAATGTATCTTGTTGGATAGCTTTTTGGAAGACACACATGTTTTATGCAGGGTAGGTGCTTCAGGAGGAGACTAAGACTTTATAGCCATCATCCACCTTCCACTTCATCCACCTTATCCATCCCTTGTTTTCACCATCACCTTCATTAGTTTTCCATCATTTTTCATAGAAATTCTCCCAATCACATTGAGCAAATCTAGCCATCTATTATCTTGGATATTGACTCTTGAGTGATCCTAGACCTTCTCCCACTCCATTCCACCCATCACACACCTTTCTTAAGCCTCCCATCACCTCCAACACCTCACATTTATCTCTCGGCTGTATCCTATAGGATCATCCTCTAGGTTTCTAGTACATCCTATAGGTTTTCCTGAAACGACCTGTTTTGAGGACGAATTGATGGGAAACCTCTAGGAAGTCACAAAAAGCCTCCCAGGGACCCTCCACACCATCCAAACATTTCATAAACCTTCCAGCCATACTCAAACATCCTCAATTCACCTACCACATCCACAAGAATAATTATTTTGTATACTTGATTATGCATAAAAATACCAAAAAAGAAAAAACAGATTTAGTTTAGTCTCTTTACTTGCACATTAGTGTTGTTTGATGATTCTGACTTCTACAATTTAGATAGTAGCATTTTTTTCATTTTTATTTAGCATTTCTACCCGGCATAGCTTCGTGAATGGTTAAAGAGGAATGGTGTGATTTAACATTACATGCTTGACCTTCTCCATTACTGCAGTAGAGTAATCCTCTTAGAGTAGATTTAGCTTTCTTCCATCAAAGGATCAAGATTCTTCTAACTCCATATAAGTCTAGCTTGGAACCCCAGTGGTCTCTCGCCAGCTGAACAGTGACATCAGGCAGAACCATCACTTTTACTTGTGCATATAGCACTATCACCTCCAAGTTTGTAGAACCCCAGGTTGATAAGTAAAGCTGGTAGCTCAAGAGTTACAAGTGCTCATCAAACACAGTGGGAGAAGGAAGATCCATTTTGCATGATCAAGGGATGCCATTACATCTATGGGTAGAAGCATGCAACATCATAGTTTATTTGTAGAACATGAGCTCTCATAGAATACTTAGCATGATCATAAACGAAGAAGCCTTCTCTGGGAGGAAGCTAAATGTATCTCATTTTAGGATTTTTGGAGCTACTGTGTATTTTCATATCTCCAAGGATAGCAGAAAGAAATTGTTGTGGCAAAAACCACCACCCTATTTAAACCTGCTCTGGTAGAAAATTTGAATGGGTCCCCTAGAAGTTTGATCTTGCATTTCTTCAAATAATAACTCTTCAAATGATTTGTTTTGATCCCATGGATTTTAACTCTCTTCCGAGTGAAATATTCAATTCTTAATGGTTAAGACCCCCTTGAATAAGTCTCTGCGGCATGATTCATTTATAACCCAGTCTAGCCCTTCATTCATATCCTTCATCGAGACTTTCTCAACCCTCAAAACCTTCTATCGCGTCCTTATTTCTATATCAATGCTTTGATAATAGAAACACTACATGAATATGCATAACTTACCCTTTTCATGCTTCCTCGGTCTTTACACATCTCTCGATGCATGCCTTCATCGCTTATCGCAATCACTTGACCACTCCTCCATCACATATCGGTTTTCACATTGGTAAAGGGCTAAGTTCAATCTTCCATGAGTTATTGCGATGCTGTCAAGTCTCTAATCGCATCAGATATCGCAACCGACACTTTCAATGCTGATACATAAAGCGTGATGCGATATGGCAGACTTGCTGAGATTATTAACCACAGCACATATATTTTTCAGATCCGGCCTATCTCAAATCGCAATCGGCAGAGCCCAAGGCTTATACATAAGGCACGATGCAATATGGTGGACCTATCGGGATCATTAAGTGTAACAAATATGATTTCAGGTCCGAAACCCATCGCAAATCACAATAGGCGGAATTTAGAGCTTATACATATGACACAATGTGATACAACGGACCCGACGGGACTATTAAGCACAATACATATATTTTCAGGTCTGACCAATCGCAAGTCACAATCGGCGGGACCAGGGGTGATGTTGCATGTGATTGCCCATTACAATGAGTGATTGTGACTTGATCGCATAGCAACCTTGGCTGAACCAGGGGCCAATTCTTTCACACTTGTTCCTTTGATTTTATAAAAGTTTTATTGAGGGCAAGATTTATGTTTTTAGGCATGTTTGTCATATTTCTCATAATCATAGCTAATATGAACTATTTCTGCAGACAAGGACCAAGAGAAGAGAGGCAAGTTCAAGTGCACCCAGTAACGGGTAAATGCGATTTATATCAAGACAACACCTCTGCACTAGTGATGTCGATATTGCAAAAACATACTCTACAAGAAAGGTATATGAACCACCATAGTGAATAACAGAGGCATGCTCTACGTCGAGAGGAAGCACTCATGACAACGTTGATCCATCAAGATGTTATTACCTCCAAACACACCTTCAATCATGCCAGATGTGGGATGATAAGCACAGTGTCTTCAGTTTCCTTCAGGAAATAATAGGGAATAACATCCGCTCAATACAAGTGCAAAGAGATGACACACATTCATTCTCTTTTAATCAACATCTATTCATTTCCCCACGAAATGAAGCGCTCTAGCAGATATGCCCTCTACGTGTCAGCCGTTTCACCGATCGATTCTACATATGTATATTTATTAATGTGTACATGGAAAAGGGTAGGAAGGGGAAAAGTCAGGAGGGGAAGACGAAGGGTCAGTCTGTTTCTACATAAATATTACCTCCAGAAATGGGAGCGGGACTTCTTTTTGGGCAGAACAAATTTTGATTTATTGTGCTAATAAAGAAGACTATTTGGGTCAAGAAGAAGACTTTTTCATATTTATTTTCCTCTTTTTTCATGTGTTTAGAATTAGGGTGTTGTTGCTAGCATAAATATAAATGTGTTTTGTTTTGTGCATATTGATAACAGACAATTTGTGACTAGTCTTGGTTATTCAAATACAATTTGTTACCATGGTTAATTCATGAGTGATCACTGATTCAAAACGTTGTTAAACATCAGTTGCAAGTTTTATTTGTATGGAAAGGAATGTGTATTCCTGTATGAGTAATTAGGTTGCAATTAAGATTTATTACAACCTTGTTCATCTGTGAACCAATAATTTATTCATTTGGACGTGGAATCTATATATGATGTTTAATCTATTTTTGTTATGCTCCTGTAGGATAGAGTAGAATAGTTAGGACTAGCATAAATAGTTAGAATCAATATAGATAGGATCTGATACATATAGGTTAATTGTTTCTTTTGTTGATTTAATTGAAGTCTTCCTCCGGGGAGCAATCTTTCAACATTTATAATAGTTTATGGGGTCCTTTAAAACCCATCAAAACTAGCCATTTCAAATGAAAGCAAATCTAATCGGGGCCTCTGATCGGGTTAGTTCCCTTTTTTGGCACACGAAAATTCATTGTTTCAACAAATTGGTGCTAGAAGGAGGGCCTGAAATGCTGCCCACAACTTTTCATGATTCAATCTATAAATTTCGTGCATGGATTTGAAAGGATTAATGTATGGATCGTAAACTTTGAAAATATCATTCCGCTTATTTGGAAGAGCCTCATTTCGAAGAAGTAGAGATCCCTCTAAGTCCCGTGTTTGGGTCATCCAAAGAAGAGAGACTATGGGAGTATCGTGTCACTCAGGACAACCAGTCAGAGTACTTACTCAGGCTTACGCTTGTTCCCTCTCTCAGCTCCCCATCTTTCACTCTTTATCTCCAACAACTAAAAGAAAGCCAAGGGTATTTCCCATAAGTGAAGAGACATCTTCAGCCCCTTCCCTTAAAGATATTGTGCTAGAATCCTTGCAAATTATCGATACTCATTCGGAATAAATTCTTGAAGATTCCCCCTATAAAGGTAATCCCTGGCTTGATTTGGAAAATCCTAACAAAGAACGCCTCAAAGAAACCTTCAATCAGAACATCCCTATCCATAACATGGCTAATGTTCCCCCTCCAGATGGGAATCCACCTCTACCGCCCCCTACAGGTGGGATCCGCCTCTACCGCCTCCTCCGGGTGGGAATCAACCCCCACCTCCTCCAGCAGCACTCCCCCCCTAGCTCGCTCAGGATGTCGTAGCGGTACTTGGGTAGCAACATGCCTTACCCAAGAATTCAGAAAGAGTATTGCCTAAATTCGACCCTGAGCAGGTAGACACTGATGATAACCATATTCACTCTTTCTTCCTAGCCGTGCCCATGTTGGAGGTATATGATGAAGATGTAGTATGTCACTTATTCTGTTTTACTTTGATTGGTGCGACCTCCACATGGTACTTTAGCTTGAGAATAGGATCGATCACCTCATGGGATGCCTTTCAACTAGACTTTTTAGAAAAGATTGGCAATGAAAAAACATCTACAACCTTAGTTTTAGAACTATCCCATTTGAAAATGAAAGCCAAAGAAAAGGTCAAGGATTTTAATATCCGGTTCAACGCTTTGCTTAACAGAATCCCAGCTAACACTAGACCTACTGATGAGGTGCTCATGGAATTCTACATCACTGCTCTCCCTGTCCCTACTGCGATGTGGGTCAAGAGGAGTAATGCACAAACCTTACAAGGTGCTATCGATGAAGTAGTAAAAGTCGAGAATGAAATGACCAGTCTCACAACATGTCATCATACAACTGAAGAAAAGAAAACCTCTCAGTCATCCAAGAAGAATAATGGGAGTGATAACAAAGTGGCTGAGATCAAAGAAAAGGATACCACAAATGTGGAAGGTTTGCATCAAATCATTAAGAAATTGATGAACACAGTCATCGATATGAAAAGGAATTCTGGAGAGAGTACAAATGGGAATGGAGGAGATTATAACAACAGAAAATCCTTCAAACCTTTCTATCGTAAGAAGATAGAAGGTGGTCATGGCCAACTTGCATTGTCTTCTCCACCCGATGAAGGGAATTTAAATATGGAAGAGCTGGCTCTTATCGGATCACTCCTTACCAAAGAAGAACCTATTGTGGAGCAGGAGCCAGAACAAGAAAACGAAGAAGAATACCAAGTAGAAGAGCCCTTGGACGAGGAATCTAAAATCAATGTACTGTGGGATTTCTATACAAATGAAAACGATGACAACGAAGGAGATAGTACGATAGAAATACACACACAAAGTAAAGAGCCACTTATGGGCATGATATAGCCTGTGGACCAGGAAAAGAAAGATGTTTTCCCTTTGAAGGCATCCACTCCCAAAGTTCTTGTTAATAAGGGTAGAACTAGTGGTGATTCCATGAGTACTCCATAGAAAGATAATACATCTCCAAATGCAACGAAGGCGACACAAAATGGTAAAACCCCACCTAAGAATGGCAAAACAGGTATGTTTACTTTGCCATACCTTGTTTATAACATTGATTACAACATTGTGGATGATCTGAAGAAATCTCGAGCTAATATCACATACTTCGATTTGTTAAAGTTAATGTAGCAAAGAGATTTTCTTTTGAAAGCTATGAATGAACGAAATGGAAAATCTCCCACCAATTCGAGTAGTCAAACCAAGAAGTCAGCATCCAGACCTGTTAGTACCCCCAATACAGCCCAAACGCCATCAGCCATGGAAGCCACTCTGTCAAAAATGAATCGAACACCTCAAAATGTCAGTGTAGCCATGATAGGAAGGAAATCAAAATCCATGACTCCACCTTTCCTTATCACATTTGAAATCTTCAACATGAACGTATACAGTTGCCTAGTAGATTCTACTGCCTCATCCACTGTCATGCCTTACGCTGTTGCTAAAAGACTTCATGCAATGCCGGAGAAAACTGGGACTCGAATTATGCAATTGGATAGAACGAATGTGAAAGTAATTGGAGAATTGAAAGATGTGTTGATTCAGATGGCTGCCAAACCATAGTACACATAAGTCATTGACATAGCGGTAATCGACATACCTGAGGCATATGGAATGCTTCTTAGTAGAGTCTGGTAAGCAAATTTGAATGGATATTTCTCAACTGATTAGTCCCATCTCTTGTTGCCTTAGAAAGGAAAAGGTGATATACTGAGAGTTGATCGAGAAAGGTACATGAAGTATGTAGTGGCAGAACTAAATGACCCCAATGAACTTGTAATATTTACCAATTCTATCCTTAGGAATTATAGTTTCGACATTTGTGCCACAGAAACTTGTTTTGGAGAATTCCATGTAGAGACAGTTGAAGAAAATGCAATAAACACATGGTTGGAAGCTCTCCATTGTAGTTCGACTGATAAGCTACCCTGTAATATGGTAGATGATAGGGCAAATTTCGTAAAATACAATTCATTTGATATAACATAAGATTCTATGTTTTGGACATTCTATTTTGATGGCTCTAACTTCCTAGAAGGTGCAGGTGCTGGGAGCATTCTCATTGATCCACAAGGGAACCAACATTTGATGGCCAGCCGGTTGGAGTTCGTGTGCACCAAAAACACGTCATAATACGAAGGCTTGCTATAGGGCTTGAAGAAAGCCATTGATATGAAGGTGAAAAATCTTTAAGTTTTTGGTGACTCACAGATGATTGTGGACTAGGTAAGGAAAAGGATACATTTCAATTCACCACACTTGGTAAGACACTAACATGAGGTATGGAGCTTAGTTGATTGTTTGATTCTTTTAATATCATACGCATACCTCAATCACAAAACCAAGATGCTGATCGGATGGTTGGTATGGCTGCAAAACTTTTTCCTGATCTTAGATTAAACAAGAATAAATATTGTGTTGAATTGATTTTCAGACCATCCGTACCTAATAGCATCTCAAATTGGTAGGTATTCGAAGGTGATGAGAAAATCCTTGAGTTCTCGCATTGCGAGAATACATTCAAAGATGCACTCATTGATCAAAAGGAGCATGATAGGATTATGAATGAGAGTGAAGATGAGGTAATATCTTTTATTAAGAAATTTGTTATCAATAGGTATGGCATCCCTGATGCTCTCATATTTGATAATGCTTCTTACTCTTCATCACTAAAATTGACTGAATTTGCTATCGATAAATCAATTCGCATAAGGTATGCATCAAACTATTATCCCCAGGGAAATGGTGTTGTAGAGTCCTCAAATAAAAACCTCATCCGCATAATCCGTAAATCTGTCGCCGACAACTAGAGGAATTGGCACAATGCTCTAGAAAACGCCCTTTGGACCGATAGAGTCACCCCAAAAGTAGTGTTAGGAAACTCCCCATACTTCCTCATCTATGGACAGGAAGCCATCTTGCCTCCTAACATTACCCTTCCCTCTTTATAGCTCTCCCAAGCTTTGAAAGGGACCCCTTCAACCTTACTTCAAAAAAGGATCAACCAACTGGTGAGGTTGGAGGAATTGAGAGATAAAGCCAAAAATAAATTTGGAAATCACCGAATGATTATGAAGAGATGGTTTGATAGCCATCTGTTAGGAGATAAAGATTACCAAGTAGGAGAGCTAGTCTTGAAATGGGACAAGTTGAGTGAGCCAAAAGGTAAGCACACGAAATTCCAACACTTATGGCTGGGCTCGTTCCAAGTTGAGGAAAAAATTGGTCAGGGAACTTATAGATTGAAAAATTTACAGGGAGAAACTGAAAAACTCCCTTTTAATGGCCAACATCTTAAGAGATACTTCCAGTAGCCACCACATGGTGGTTACCTTCTGAGTAGATTAGGATTCATTTTGTTTTTGCTATTAGCTTAAGTTATATTTTCGTCTTGTCCGTTCTTGTTTTTTTTCGCGAAGTTTTTTTCCTTCTATTTTGAATTTTAGTCCTTTTCAGCTAATTGATTTCGGTCCTTCAGTCTTGTTTTCACATTTATAACTCTCTTCATATTGCCCTCATTCCCCACCTTCAACTTTTTGCTTTCCTCAGTAACCTGCTGATGAGTTTGCTAGTCCTAAATTCATCGTTACCTTGAAAATCAAACAAACTTTCAATGAGCCTGTGAGAACTATAAAATTAGTGGTGAAATTCAAATCAAAGCCACTTGTTGGCATTTGTAGGAAACTAGGTAGGATCTATTGATAACTTGGATACCCGGAGCATGTAGGGGCATCTTTACAAAATGAAAAATGTGTAACCATAGCTGGACTCGTATGGCAGAACGCTGCATTTTTAAAATCCCATCCAGACCTAGCCTATACTTGTCTATGAGATTTGCAGTCATTCTCCATTGGTTTCGTCCACCACACTAAAATTTCCAATATCTATCATCTATAAGTAAACCTCCTCTCATGGGATAAGCTTGCTGTCGTATATCCTGTGGCAAATTTAATTGTGCTCTAGTCCTTGTGCCTGAAACTGGAAGGACTTATGTAAAAGAAAATAAAATGTTGAGTCCTTGTGCCAATCTGGAAGGGCAGGTTGTTTGGGAAGCCGGTTGGAGTAGGGACTGTTTCTAGACTCAGAGTACCAGTTGACACGGTAAGCCCAACCTTGCTTAAGCAATTTAAAAATATGGCATGATCCATGAATGCGCCCCATTCAATCATATGAAAGTATAGCACTAAAATTCTTACATAAAGTGCAGATAAACATATCTACATCAAGTTTGATGAGCGACAAAGAGCTGACGTACACACCTAAACATGTAGTGACAGATCGGTGATGGCCTCGAAAGGATTTTGAAAATAGAAAACAAGTAAAGCAAGGTCAATAAATCCCATAATACGACCATTGGATAATTCCTGTCAAAACCATATCAGTAAGTAGAAGCTATTTGTATTTATCCTGCCTAAAGCTATTAATGCTGAAGTGGAACCCATGCCTATCTGTCTATACAGTTTGCATTTCAAGTTTATCTTAACACCCTGATGTTCCACTGATCCAAAGTTTATTTGGTAATAGAGATAACTGGTTCACCCATCGGTTCACCATTTGTTGTGGCCATAACCACCACCCTATTAAAACCTGCTCTGGTAGCAAATTTGAGTGGGTCCCATAGAAGTTTGATCTTGCATTTCTTCGAATGATAACTCTCTGAATGATCTATTTTGATCCCAAGTATTTTAATTCTCTTTTGAGTCAAATATTCAATTCTTAATGGTTAAGACCCCCCTGAATAAGTCTCTGTGGCATGATTCATTTATAACCCAGTCTAGCCCTTCATTCATATCCTTCATCGAGACTTTCTCAACCCTCAAAACCATCTATCGCATCCTTATTTCTATATCAATGATTTGATAATAGAAACACTATATAAATATACATAACTTACCCTTTTCGCGCTTCCTTGGTCTTTACACATCTCTCGATGCATGCCTTCATTTCTTATCGCAATCGCTTGACCACTCCTCCATCGCATATTTATTTCCGCATTGGTAAAGGTCTAAGGTCTATCTCCCATGAGTTATTGCGATGCTGTCAAGTCTCCGATTGCATCAGATATCGAAATCAACACTTTCAACGTTGATACATAAAGTGTGATGCAATATGGTGGACCTGCCGGAATTATTAACTACAGTGCATGTATTTTTCATGTCTGACCTATCGCAAATGGAAATCGGCAGAGCCCAAGGCTTATACATAAGGTGTGATGTGATATGGCAAACTCGCCAGGATTATTAAGCACAACACATATGATTTGGGTGCGAAGCCCATCGCAAATCGCAATCGACAGAATTCAGAGCTTATACATACGGCGTGATGCGATAAAGCGGACCCGACGAGACTATTAAGAGCAACACATATATTTTCGGGTCTGGCCAATTGTAAATCACAATCGGCAGGACCAGGGGTGATGTTGCATGTGACTGCCCACTGTGATGAGCGATTGCGACTTGATTGCATCGCAACCTTGGTTGAACCAGGGGCTGATTCTTTCACACTTATTACTTTGATTTTATAAAAGTTTTATTGAGGGAAAGATTTGTGCTTTTAGGCACGTTTTTCATATTTCTAATAATCATAGCTAATATGAACTATTTATACAGGCGAGGACTGAGAGAAAAGAGGTGAGTTCGAGTGGACCCGGTAATGGGTAAATGCGATTTATATCAAGATGACACTGCTACACCACTGATGTCGATATTACAAAGACATACTCTATAAGAAAGGGATACGAACTTACATAGTGCATAACAGAGGCATGCTCTATGTCTAGAGGAAGCACTCATGACAACGTTGATCCATTAAGATGTTATTACCTCCAAACACACCTTCAATCATGCTAGATGTGGGATGATGAGTGTAGTGTCTTCAGTTTCCTTCAGGAAATAATAGGGAAATAACATCCGCTCAATACAGGTGTGAAGAGATGACACACAGTCATTCTCTTTTAATCAACATCTATTCATTTCCCCACAAAATGAAGTGCTCCAGTAGATATTCCCTCTACGTGTCAGCCATTTCACCGATCGATTCTATGTATGTATATCTTAATGTGTACATGGAAAAGGGCAGGAAGGGGAAAATTCGGGAGGGGAAGACAGAGGGTTAATCTGTTTCTGCATAAATACTACCTCTAGATATGGGAGCGAGACTTCTTTTTGGGCAGAACAACTTTTGATTTATTGTGCTAATAAAGAAGACTATTTGGGTCAAGAAGGAGCCTTTTTTAGATTTATTTTCCTCTTCTTTCATGTGTTTAGAATCAAGGTGTTGTTGCTGGAATAAATATAAATGTGTTTTGTTTTGTGCATATTGATAACAAACAATTAATGACTAGTCTTGGTTATTCAAATATAATTTGTTACCATGGTTAATTCATGAACGATTGCTAATTCGAAACCTTGTTAAACATCAGTTGCAAGTTTTATTTGTATGTAAAGGAATGTGCATTCATGTATGAGTAATTAGGTTGTAATTAATATTTAATACAATCTTGTTCATCTTTGAACTAGTAATTGATTCATTTGGACTGGAATCTATATATGATGTTTAATCTCTTTTTGTTATGCTCTTGCGGGATAGATTAGAATAGTTAGGACTAGCATAATTAGTTAGAATCAGTATAGATAGGATCTGATACATATAGGTTAGCTGTTTCTTTTGTTGATTTAATGAAAGTCTTCCTTCGGGGAGCAATCTTTCAACACCTATAACACTTTATGGGGTCCTTTAAAACCCGTTGGAACTAGCGATTCCAAATGAAAGCATATCTAATTGGGGTCTGCGATCGGTTTAGTTCCCTTTGTTGGCACACGAAAATTCGTTGTGTCAATAGAAACTTAATCCTACAACTGAGATGGAATTCTTTGTAGGATACATATATACACCACAAAATTATCAGGTGTATTTTCCCTCATTCAGAGTGACAATAGTGAGGATAGATGTCAAATTTGATGAGGAGAAAGCTATGAGATGTTCTCTAGAGAGAGAGTCAAGTATCCCACCGAAGGAGGAGATTCTAGCTCTAAAGGAGGAGCCTCAGACAAAGCTTTAGGAGAGGAAGGCAAGAGTCCGAGTGGAGGCACCCACTCAACCAAAATTTTCCAGAGAGGGGAGGAAGAGAATCAAGGAAGATGAAATATTGGTATAGGATGCATGAGAGCATGTGGGATCTCTTACATCTTAGTGCAAGCATAAGAGGTTACTAGATAAGCACAATGGGTATATGGCTCTCATGACATAACTCATTGAGTTAGAGCCTTCTTCATTTTAGGAGGAAATTTCTTAATCAGTGTGAGTGGATGCCTTGGTGGAGGAGTATGAATCCATCATGAAAAAAATGTAGGGGAGGTGGTTTCTAGACTAGAGAACAACTCAGTGGTTGGTTCCAAATGGATCTACAAAGTGAATCTTGTAGTTGATGGGAGCATTGATAAGTAAAAGGCCAAATTTGTGGCTAAAGGATTCTCTCAAGTAGAAGGTGTTAACTATGAGGAAAATTTTTCACTAGTGGTAAGATATTCCTTGATTAGAACCATTCTAGCATTAGTTGCACAGATGGGGTGGACGATCCCTTAGATGGATGTGAAGACTACCTTTCTCAATGGTGTTTTTGAGTAAGAAATTTACATAGAGCAACCATAGGGATTTGAGGCATATGACAATGAGACGCATGTATGTAGAATTAGGAGAGCCTTGTATGGTCTCAAAAAAGTGCCCTGAGCTTGGTACACTTGGATCGACACATATCTCAGTGGATTGGGTTTTCACCAAAATTGAAGCATATTCCAACCTCTATCACATTGTGGTAGATGGAAAGTTGCTTAAATTGGTCTTGTATGTTTATGAATTGATACTTACAGGTGATGAGCAGTTGATCTACTCTTGCAAAGAGGACCTTGCAAGAGAATTTGAGATGAAATTCATGGGATTGATGCATTAATTCCTTAGGAAAAATTATGGAAGGTGATGAGCACCAGTATTGTAGCAAGAATGTTGCAACTCCCGGGGCTACCAACTTTACTTTATCAACTCGAGGTTCATACAAACTTGGAGGTGGTAGTGTTGTATACACAAGTAGATGCAATGGGTCCACTCTTTGTCACTGCTGAGCCGGTGATAGACGACTATGGTTTCTCAAAGCAACCTTCTATTGATTTAGAAGAAGTTTTATTACCAATGGAGAAAGGGGAATTTTACCCTAATTGAGAGAATTGAAATATTGTCTACTACAGTAATGAAAGACTGAAATAAATGCTTTAAACACACCACCCATCTAACTATTTGTTAATAGATATTGCTTCAGAAGAATTATAATCTAACATGTGTGTAAACCTAACTATCCTAGGCATGCAATCTAAGATAATCAAACACTTTACTATTGTGCATATGAATGAACACAATAACCTTTTTTCATTTTTGTCCTTTATGTGAAACTATGAATGCTAATTCTTCTTAGTGGTATGGTAGGTTGTTTAGAGATGGTTGTGAAAGGTAAGATGGATTGGGAGGCAAGTAGGGGTATTCTCCTATATTTTTGGATGCTTTTCCTACAAATCGTCCTTAAACCAGGCCACTATAGGTCATCCTAGAAGATGTCCTAATGCATCTACAAGATGTCCTAATTCTCCTATAGGATCCCTTGTATTCCTACAGGATACATTCGAAAGAAATAGGAGTGATTTTGAAGGTGGTATAGGGCTTAAGGAATGTGAATGATGGAAGAAATAAGGCAAGGGAGTGGCTAGGACTTCCTTAGAACTCAAACCAAAGTTTGTAAGATGGTTGGATTTGCTCAACAAGCATGGAAATTTGTTCTCGTGGAATGATAATTTGGTTGATGGAATTAGTGTCTTTTGGTGATCATGGATGGATGAGGTTAGGTTGGGGCTACTGACATGAGACCTTCCTGCACTATTGAAACTCCTGCAATATACACATCACTGGCATTTACCCATGAATCATGTCAAACAAGAAATATTTCCAATCAACATAAGAAAACAAAATTCCATTATTTAATTGCCTATTTCATGCATGGGAATACTTGCATAATTTTGTGAAACACCATGAGATCTAATACAAAGCTGGAGATAGCAGAGATAACAACTGAAACCTATTCTTGAAAATTGAAAAGATGCTGGCATGAGTAGCAGAAAACCCTAAATTCCATAAGAAATCAAAATTCTATCTTTTTGGGGTTGAATAGGAGTTTTTCCTCAAACCATGGACCCTGAAGGAAGGAGTTAGGCCAAATCCAACTGCTATCAACCTTTTTGGTATTCCTTTATCTCTCTAAAGCCACTGCTATAGCTACGCACAAATGGAAGCAAACTAATCAAATTCATCACTACTTGCAATGAAACAATGCCAAAATCAATTCAACAATTAATCTATGAAATAACCTAAGCATACAAGTACAATAAGAGGAACCTCTACTGCTAGGGTTGGGCCCTAACCCAAGAGCTTCAGACCTTTGAGTCAACTCAATGTTGGATCAAGGAAATGCTCATTCTCATTATCATCTCAAAAAAATTACATAACAATGTTTTGCCACACTCCTTCAACTCAAAAATTGTTAGTTCTCTTACATAAAAATTCCGAATATTAATGAGGCTTTAGGCCTCCTTATTTATACAACTGAAGTCTCCAACAACTTCTTTAAATCTAGGGAGTCTTAGCTCCCAAACTCAAGATGAACCAATTCTTAACTATCACTGGCTCGGCTTCCAATGATCTCCATGATTCGACTGATTGCAACTCTGAGCTAGTGTGATTTGATTGAGGGATATTCGAATGAGTGAGTATTTAATGAGGAAGATCCATCTCCTATAATCTCTCCTTCTTGTCTCATTCGAGTTCCTACACCTTAATTAGCCAAAATTGCCATGATTTTCTCCCAAAAACCTGCAATTAATGCACATTTGACCACTAGACATAACATCTTACTTTTACTCATCTCATTAAGAAAAATACAATTAAAACATGAAAGGAATTATGAGAAGAGTTGATTTTAGTAAGCTTGGAGGTGTATTAAGGTCCATATAGTTACCCAATGACGAGGCTCATCATCACCCCCCTTCTGAAAGTGTTTCTCATCCTTTGAGCAACTTAATCTATATCCATGTCCTTCATTGCTCTGGTGGCCTCCCTGACATCCCATGCTTCTGTTATAGTTTTCTCTTCCCGTGAATAAAATCCTGACTTCCTCTCTATCTCTTCCCATTGCTTTCTTTCTTCTTATTCTTTCCTTCCTTCCAACATTCCTAAAAGCAGTGGTGGACTGAGTCTCAAGCCAATCCAATTGACTTTGAGTCTTTGTAGAGCCTAGTTATACATGGGTGTTTTATGTAGTTCCTATCTCATTCTCCGAGGAGAATGATATTCTCTAATTTTTAGGCTGTAAGGCAAGGTGTTCCACCTCCTTTGGCAAGCTTGCATGCTGTCATCTCCTAGCAATCTGAACATGTCTTCAAAGTGTGTGATTGCTTTTTCTTGTGCAATAAGGTACCTAGGTGCAATCTTAGGATCATTTGCAATGAGGTTGTGGGTGTTGATGACAACCATTGGATTAGATTGTTCAACTCTTATCATAAGGGGTTCTATCTCTTCTATTGCCATTAAATTTTTAATCTCTATAGCTCTTGCCTCCTCATGATTCATCCATGATGCTAAGGCCATCAATTTCAAATCTTCCAGTGTTTAATTTGGGTCCCACACATTCAAATATGTCAAGACCAAGTTGTGTAGGTAAAACTCATACATTTTTTTCTCTATCTTCCATGGTGCTTTGAGCATAGAGATCAATGAATTGTCTATAGTCTTGGAAGGGAATAGTGCCTCTCTTTGCTAAAGTATTGATTTGAAATTGTAGCCATTGTTTCTTGAGGTACAAGCCATAAGACTTCGCTGCCATCCTACACTAGATTGCCTCCAAGGATAAACTGGCTATAGTTTCCAATTGAATTTCTCTTTCTTGTAGCTATCCCCTTAGCCATGCATTCTCTACTTCTAACTGAGCTATCATCATTACCTCTCCATCCCTTATGCTTCTCAGTTCTCTACCCATCTCCTTCAATTTATCCTCCATGTGGTCTATATCCTCCACTCCTTTTGATTTGGAAATTTGCATCCACTTGTTTGTCCTTGCTCTCTCTTTTTCAAGTTCAAAGAATAAGGGGATGGAAAACTTCTGTGGGATTACCATACCCCCTTCAATGAACCTATAGTAGGAGTTGAGGTTGGGTTGTGGAATAGGTTCTCTTAGTTCTGGGTCTTGTTTCTTTGCTTCTTACTGAGTGATACCTTCTTGGTCCATTTTTTGAGTTTCTTGTAGGTTTAACATAGCTTCCTATAGGATGGCCCCTGCCTATAGGTCTGTTTGTCTCTCCTATAGGAGACCTTTTCCCTTTGATGAGGTTTACCTTGTGATAGGCCTCCTAACATAGGTGATGGGAGATTTGGGAGAGGCTTGTTCTAATGATCCTTCTCCTTGATTTTTCTCTAGAGGAGCTTCCTTTTCTTGTTGCTTTGGTGAGTCTTCAATGACAATAGGAGTTTTGGTGGGGGTTTAAGGTCTTCCTTTCCCAATCCTTGTGCTCTTTCTTGTCCTGAAGTACAATGGGGTTTTTCTTTGCCTTTTCCCTTTTGACTTGATAGGAGTACTTAGGGTAGTAAGAGCAGCTACTACCTCTTTCTCAATGGGTTCTGGAGATACCCTTGGTGATTTCTCCCCTTCTTTTCCTTGAATTGTAGACCTCTATTCTTCCTTCTATTCTTTTTCCTCTTTTACATTCTCTTTCTCATTCTTATCTTCCTCTATTTCTTCACTCTACTCCTTTGTCTCTTCTTTTGTTTCTTCTTCCGTCTCTTCTTCATTCTCCTCCTCCTTTTCTTCCTCTTTTTCCTACTTTGTTTCCTCTTCATTTTCTTCTTTTATTTCTTCTTCCCTCTCACTAATAGTGGGGCTTTTTTCATATTTAAGAGCTTGAATTTCTCCTCCTGCCTGCATGTCTCTGAAGGTTGTCCATGTAATAGGGAGTATTAGGTTTCGTAGAGCATCTTCTAGGATGAGTATGATCAAACCATGATGGAATAGTTGTTGATGATTTCCCTCCTACACTTTGATGCTCATGTCTATCATTGATTGAAGAGGAAAATAAGGGATACTCAATCCATTTTTATGAGGTGTGTTTTCTCCAAATCTCAGTTCTTGGAGGAGTCTAAAGTGGCATCCATACACCACACTGTATCTCCCTTCACGTGATATGTATTTAATGAGGTGGTAATTGGCTTCATTCCAAGGGTATGTAATGCTTTCTCTGACCCCATTTTGTCCTCCATTGGATCCTCCCCTTCCAAAAAGAATTTCTTCTTTTCAAGGGTGTTGTTACCCTTATCTTCTTTTCTCCAAGGTAACCTTAAAGGGAATGTAGTGATTCTGCTTATAACTTTAGGGGTGATCACTACTAATAGGCCTTTCACCACAACAATGACATGGGTCCTAGTGAGGGGTATGAGTGAGAGAGCAAAGTCTCTAGCCACCTCATCATCGTATCATCTCATCCTCTCAAAGAACCCCATCCATTGTTTCCTTGTGAAAATTTCTACTACATATGGATGCTGGTGGATCCTTACTGTGTTTGTGGGTTATCTCTTGTTAAAATTCCCTATCATCTTTCCCTGGTAATTGTGGAGGCTTATATGGATACAATTCAAGAATTCTGGTAGGTGAGAGAGGTTGGAATGTTAACTTTGCAATACAATTCTCCTAGACTGAAATTTCCTTAATCAAATTGAGGATTTTTCTTCTTTTAACTAGAAAACATGGAAGGTATAGCTCCTACCTCACTTGTCACATTCTGCTGAGGACAACCTTTGATTTCTCCTCCCTTAGTGCCCATTGATAATCCTGTAGATTGACTACTCTGTATCCTATAGGTTTTCCTGTAGGATCTTTTAGGTCTCTTGCACTGCAAATTCTACCTGTCTCCTGTAGGTGCTACTTCAAGAAGGCTGAGAGAAACCTCTTTTCAATGAATTCTCGAGATTTCTAATGCTCTCTTTGTATGGGAATCAATTTTTTATTTCCATATATGGATGATCGTGTGGGATGGTGTGTTGGTTGTCTAAGTACGAGCACCTCCTTTTGGATCGTTATTCCCACTATCAGTCCATCATCCCACCTTACCTTGTAATCATCTCCCACTTCGTTCCTCCGTAACTTAATCATTTTTGGCCTCATTCCCCTTTTGTTCTAATTTTACTGTTGCCACGTGTGAAGTGGTCTAACTATTTTCTCCTCGTCGATTAGTTGAAGGTGGCCAAGTTAACTGGTCACCATTTCTTATAAAACCAACTGTCACATAATCCTACAATTTTTATCATATCGTACTAATGAGAGAAAATGAGTAATATGACATTTCTGTGGGTAATATGCTTTGATGATGATGCATGCTGGAGAGTGATGTCTCTGTGTCGTGTTTTTGCTGCATATTCTTCTGTGTATTGGCCTGTTTTGATGCTTGTTTTTTTTTATGTGCACGTGTTGGAGAGTGATGCTGGTGATCTTGCTGCTACTATTGAGCTCTCGAGGAGATGCCTCAACCTTGGAATCCTTTGCTGAAGATGGCTACAAACCTATGAAGTTTCCTTTGTGGGATAGACTACTACAGGATTTCCTACAGGAAACCTATAGGATGTCCTGTAGCAGCCTCTCTCCTAAACTTTCATACTTTTTCTCAATTCTGGAGCATGAGGGATGTTGATATCAGTGGAGAAGGGTTATAGGGAATGGTAGGTGAGAGTTATGGTATTCAGGGAATGTCCATGTTTTCTTCTTCTCTCCCTCTTCTATTTGTTGTTTTTTTTTTTGTAAACTATATTTTTTTTAATTGATTTATTGGATGGATGTAGGGGTGACATGGTGATGAAAGGCATGGAAATGATGTGGTGGAGTGAATGGTTTTTTTTCTTAGACATAGAATTTTCATCCCCTTGCTCTAGGACCACTTTTTCTTGGGATTTTCAAGGCCACTGTAATTCTTATGGGAAACTCTTGTAGGTTTACAGGGAATCCTGTATAAAACACACAGCCTTTGTAAACTGAGCTGGAGGGGTTCATAAATGGAAGAATCGATGAAATAATGAAAAATATGAGATGGAGGGATCAAAATATGGATTTTGTAGGTCCTTATGTTTCTCTCAAGTTGCACTTATCCTCCTCTTGTTGACCTGTAAACAACACTTCCAATTTTTTATTTTTTTTTTTAGAAAACAACTAGTTAAAATAACTAGTTTGCCTCCAAGGAGGTTCTCATCCTAGTTTCCTGCCTTGGGTGCCTCAAAAGAGGTTTTCACCCAAATAGGTTGTAGTCTCACCTAAAGCAATATGGGGGGATGCAAGAACCAATTTTCTGCATCCAGAGACATGTGATGTCTTTAAGTGCCTTATGACGTGGCTTCATGTAGATTGATAAACTCTTAGGGCACATTGTTGCAAATATGTTAAGAAAACCTTCAAATGTTCGTGAAGGCGTACAATCAGTCCTTGTGGACCTCAAACAATCAATTCGCCTACTTACCTGCATCAAAGAGTAGTTTTAAATTAGTGTTCATGTAAATTTACTTAAGTCATTAGTAAACATAAGAGAAATCACCAAAGCATTTGCGAAAGTATTTAAACATGCATTGCATACATTATTAAGACTTATTCAAGAGAATCACGTAACATTCAATAAATAATTCATAAACAAATCATTCATTAGCAGTATAGAAAATTAACAGAGATAAACATAATACTCAAGCATTCTTCAGAAAAATGTCTTTATTGATCTTCAATTCAAGGTTACAGACTCAAACTACCCTGCACACACAGCTACAAGTGTCCATGCATTCAGATGCGAACTCTTCCTAGGCCTCCGCACACTTAGCTGTGGAGCCTTTCTTTCCCTATCTAAGCACAGGAAGCAGAGCCTTCCTACCTTAGCTCCTACTTTAAACTCTTCAACCAACCCAATTCTCTCTTAATTCTCTCTTTTTCTTCTAAGTCTACTTGTCCCTTCGCTAAGACTCACTATTTATAGACTTTTCATACAACACCATGGCCTGCGGATCATGGGTGAAGCTCAAAACTGACTCAAAACTTTACATAAAATAAGGGGCTAAGCACCTTTGA
The DNA here is from genome assembly GCA_000404065.3 of Pinus taeda. Lineage (NCBI taxonomy): Eukaryota > Viridiplantae > Streptophyta > Pinopsida > Pinales > Pinaceae > Pinus > Pinus taeda. The sequence goes on from APFE030666124.1 coordinate 29,815, forward strand.
CTCATATTCATTTATGTGCTCTGCATCCACAAATCATGGAGACTTTACATTATTTACAAAACTGTACGAAAACTTGGGTTATCTTAACCCCAAACTAACCCAGGGGATCCCATCCCAACAAGGCATTGAATGGTATACATGGTTGAATCTAGCTGAAAAGTGTTGCACTATTTCTCCTGGTTGTCCTTCCAAATGATTATATTCTTCTAAAATAAAAAAAGGATTCCTCTTGATCACCCATTTATCCATAAAGACTTTCACAAACTGATGGAAATCGAAAATTCTTGCAATGGTAAGTTCTTGAACCATTTCTTGGCTTCGCCTTGTAAAGATAAAGCAAAAAATCCTGATACTGACATCATATTCTTCAACCTCAAAAAGGTCAATAAATTTTTAAAATTCTAAATGTGTTTTTCAACAGTGATGTTACCATATTCTCCGTCAAACTTGGGAAGATATTTGTAATAATTTTAAGGGAAATCATGGAGTATAGAAGGTAATATGAGTGGCTTGTATCTATCTGTAATTTTACAAGGTGTAGGAGTATGTACAAAAGTTGTAGGATTAGTCTTGATCTCTTGAGGCTCATCAAGTTGAAGATGATAAAAATATGATTCAGAAGAAGGATCTTGATCAAAATCAAAATTTGTATTCCAATTCTTCAAAGGAAAGGAATCAAATGCGGGTCTGGGATCTTTTCTCAAATACAATATACTCTGGAAAACCTTCTTGATATTCTTAGGAAAAGAGAATAAATAATTTACAATAAAGCATATTATATCTTGGATGGAAGTCCAATTTGAATACCTGATCTTTCCATATTGTCCTTTAATTTTTCTATTGGTAAGGTTCATCCTCTAGTGGAGTCTTTGAATTAAATTTGAAACTGATTTGGAGTCACCATGAAAATTCTAAACCTTTGGATTCTTTGACACTGGAGTCGCCAGGTGAAACATGAACAATTTTTCTTGTGTTTGGTCACTGTTCACCATCAACAAATCAGATCTGATCCTTGTCGTTCTTTCCCAGGGAATATATGATCTTGTGTTTCCCAGCAATGATGCCAAAATGTTATCCTCCACAATATCCCAAGGCTGAGAAGGGCGATCGAAGAAGGTAACCTCAAACCAGGCTTTCAGTTTGGTAGCTAGCCCTACCAAAACAAAGAGGGGTCTCTCTATGAAATCATAACCAAATGTTGAATGGAATCTAAAAGAATATTAGGCTAGGCATGCTAGGCTCAGGTAGGTTTTGAGTTTTTAGGGTGTTTATGTTGGATTAGGGATGAAAACTGGGTAGCTAGGTCAAAGTATCAAAGGGTTACAATAGAAAATATATGGAGGAGCAAGGTAGAAATACTTTTGTGATGGCTTTAGGGTCTTTTTGGTCTAGTGTAGGGTTTGAAAGAGTAAGAAGGTCTTAATGAGCATGTGCTCCATGAATTCATTAGTTAGGAAGAAAAATTACACAAAATGACTTTCCCATCAAAACAAAGCTTACATGAAAATAATTATTCTTATAACCTTTAAGGAAAATCACTAAAGAAATAAGGTATGGAAAGGAGAGATGTATATCATTCATATAAAAATATAATAGAGAAAATACATAAAACTCACTGCACATGAATTCCTAGATAATAGCTGCAACTGCTCCTTTGATTTCCTGAATAAATAGTTGAAGTACAAGCTATAAGTGTTCCAACCTCTGATGTTCAACCCTCCAAATGACTAAGAAAATGATACATATAGACCAAAACAATATCTCCTTTCTCTCAGGGGTCGAATCCCTGAGTAGTGTAGCAGTTCCCAAAATATCTCTAACCATAACCTAATAATTAGGGAAGTTAACAAACTCTCCTCTTATTAGCAAAACTGATACATTTGACTGTAAAAGACATTTACAGGCATGTATCTACTTGAAATTAACCCTAACCAACCTATTTACACCTCTTTACATCATCACAACATCAAAAATGACAAATTACATTAATGGAGGTCGAATATGGACTATGTCAATTGAGGAAAGTGGCTTTCGGGTGAAAACACAACAAATTCAGGCAAAAGCACAACATACCAAGAGAAAACACAGCGGAATTGGTAGAAGTGACTTTTGGAGGCCTTTTCGAGGTCCAAATTAGCATTTATAGCTCATTGGAAAGATATTTATGTATAGTTATCATTTGACTCATCAAGAAAGTCATGTGGACACTCCATGACAGAGAAAAATGCATGTTCCCAAGACTACTCCCAGAAGTGTAGCAAAAATGCAGCAAAAATGAAGTGCCATCACGTAGGAAATTTTTTACTACCTTCCCTAGCTCCAAATGAAGATACAATTTACCATTGGAAATACTAGGATGTCTAATTGTCAATACAATACTTAAGCATGCAAAATGGCCTCTCCAAGACTGAGAAAAATGCATTCTCCCAAGGTCACTCCAGAAGTGGAGCAACTCTCCTGTAGCAATTGTATTTTGGGCATTTCTCCAAAATCATAACACTTGTGTATAAAACAATTTTTTTTTTTGTTCCTTGTTCTATGATTGACTAAAACATATTTCACCTTTGTAAAATTCATCTCCATTTGGTCAGAAACATACTTTGAATCGAAATTGTCCCTATGTGCAGCAAATGATTTGTCTCTTGGAATGCTTTCTTGAGGAATGGTGGAGACATGATGCTATGTGCCAAAATGGGCTCATACCTGGAAATGTTCCCTCCTTTATACTTTGTCTGATCAGTGGGTGTGGTCTTTTCATCCATTATGTAACCCTAGCTCACTAGGAAAGGGAATTAGGGTTTATTGCTAGAAAACAAGGGATTTGGGGTAGTTTAAGGAATGAAGGGAGATGAAGAGGTTAGGGGCTCCTAAATTCTTGCGAAAATTTACGAGGGTAGGGATAGATGTTAGGGAGTGTAGGGAAGTGAAATTTTAGGGAAAGGGTGCAAAAGTGGAAAAACAGAGCTAGCCTAGGAAAGTGTCAAAAGTGCAGCAATAGGCTAGGGTTTGTGGGAAAGTAAAGGAAATGAGGGGAATGAGCATGTGAAAATATTAGGGGAGAATTTAGGAGGCATTTAGATGTGTTGGGAGGCTTGATTTGATAGGTGACATCAAATGTACTTGATTACAGTAACTTGTAACTTAAAAGTACTGGCAACAATCTTACTTGAAATGGAAAGTAAGATCTTAATGTGAAAATTTTCACTTTAACACTTTATTCCCTAAATTCACTAACTCCCAGGATAGTGAAAAGAATGATGACATGACTCTCATTGGATATGGATGACACAAGAAAATGATGAGACTAGGTTTATGCTTAACTACTTTATGAAACTTTGGACTTTTCAACCAACATGATTTCATGACCACAATGATGAGCTAGACCAACATTTAGACTTATGACAATAAGTAATGACATGACCATGCTTAGGGTGGTGACTTTGCAAACCAATGGAGTAGTGATTAACTAGACAAAAACCAACAAGTGACCAAATTTTTATTTGATGACTAATTTGAAAATATAAAAAATTGACCTAAGACCCTAACAAAAAATTTGAAAGAGCACATTTGATCACTGGTCACTAGCAGGACTGACAGACACTAACAGGATCCATGGTATGTTGACCATCGTTTCTGTAAATATGAAATGAATTTAAGAATATTTAATAAATGATATCATGGTAGAACATAATAGAATATATCATTTGATTATTGTATTCACATCTATAGTCTGTAGTTTTGGGGAAGGCTCCGTAGTTGAGTGCGCGAAGGCCTGGAAGAGTTTGCCGCTGAGTACACATACCACTTACAGCTGGGTGCATAGGTCGAAGAAATATATGTACTGAAGATTTATATTAATAAAGAAGAAGTATTGGCGAAGTACTGTACCTCTTATGTGTGTATTTTCTATTGTTATATATCTAGTTATGCGTGATTTTCACTGAATTATGCGAAGAAATGTAAGATATATTGTTATTTGTTAAAGTTTATGGGTTTAAAGTGAATATGTTAAATTAGTCATATTCATGAAGTCCTTATGCATATGAAGTTATGATATCAATATAAAGTAGAAGTAAATACACAATGCCACTACACGAATATCCCTTCGGTTGTAGAAACTTGGTTCTGCAACTTCCCATAACTACTTTGAGTGAGACTGCGATCTCCTTGCATGTCGTTTCTAAAAGGGCTAGTAGTTGAGGGTTATGTTGGTGCGCAACACACTCTGAACCTGGGTCAAGCCCCCTAAAACCAAAAAATGGTTTCGTTGTCGAGACCAAGATTTGCTTAAGGGATATGTTTTGGCATCCATCAAAGAGAGAAATCCAGGAGTGGGTTGAACAAAAAGAAAGAAAGAGAATTTGCAGAAAAAGAAAATAGAAACCCTAGATTATTGAATGAATATTGGTTGCAGAAACACATTTACAAAGAGCAATACAAAATCTTCTTTGGTTCATTCCACATTGAATTGTATGACCAAGTATCTAAGTTGACCGAGCATAAGACCCGTTTCAAAGGCGACAAACCCAAGGAGTGGAATGCTAATTTGATATAGTGACCCAAGAGAATTGATAACAATATCTCAAAGGATGTTGATTTCTGAATCGATAGCATTTTGGGAGGATTTATCACTGAGTTTGTGATCAAGGAGAACATGTCCTATAGCGAAGCTGAACGAATATTTTTCAAAAGACCACGAGGTAAGTTCTTAAATTCTTTGTTAAACACACATGGCAGCAACATAATCTAAAAGATAAAACATGAGAATACATTTTATTAACAAATGATATACATTTATAGTACATGTTCTGACCGTTGGGTTCCACATCCCAAGGTCTCTTGAACTTCTTTAGTCTATTTGGCTTCCACTCTAACCCTTAGAGGATTAGGTGTCCAACATTCCCCCCCTTAATCTGAAGGGTTATGTAAGAGTCCAAGAAGAGAGCTGTAATACAAAATGTGAAAAAATGCATGGTAACACTAGGCTGAATGTGCTCTTTGAAATGTTGGTATAAAGGGTGGTGGTTTAAGGATGACCACCAACATTGGAATGCTTAGTGCAGTTCCCGGAACTCTTCCAATTCTGGCATGAAGCTCAAGTCTTTTGCCAGAGGAAGTTTTCTTGATGTTTTGAAGAGGGAAACCTTCAACCATGAAAGGGAGGTCTCACCGCGCATAAAAGGGAGAACTTCAACCTGAAAAGGGAAGTCTCAACCTGTGATGGTTTAAGGATAACCAACAACTCTGGAAAGCTTAATTCAATTCCTAGAACTCTTCCAAAATTGGCAAGAAGTTGAAGTCTTCTGCTAGAGGAAGTGTCCCCAATTCTATTCCTGGAATTCTTCCATAACTGGCAAGAAGTTGAAGTCTTATGTTAGAGGAAGTGTCCCAGATTACCAATTGAGGGCATGCTCAGGGGCATCTTTGTCTCTGGCTACAACTCTGAAACTGGTGTGGCAGGTTGTAGCTCAGGCTCGCTTGATGTGACTTTGAAGCTTGTAGATGACCATAATTTCCCCCCTGTCAGATACAAGGTGAGATGATGGAGAAAACTCAACTGCAAGACTGTTCAATACTCTAGAACAAGTTCTGACATCTAACTGGAATATCTTCTTGGCTGTTGATGCCCATTGCCAAGAATCAATCCATCCAAGATAAATCTTTGTTCTTGTAGGATGTTTGTTTTTGAAGCATCTGTTTGAAGAATGACTGGTTTTATGATAGTGCTTACATGGATGAAGATCAAAACAATGATCTTTCAAATGGCCAAGTTGGTCACAATGTTGGCATTTCACAATCTGTTGTGGCTACTGTGGAAGAGAGGCATAATCTGGAATAGTTGGAGGTGAATTGTCATGAGGAGCAGGTGAACTATCATGAATGAATCCAAAACTTCGAAATTGAATGGGCTTTGAGTAGTCTAGAATATGAAAGGACAAGTCTTTCTCATATCTGAGACCAGTTCTGTGCTTGTTGTGGACAAGATCTTCCCAAGGTCTGATGATGGGCTTGGGAAGTGCAAGCTGAACTTCTGCATCTGCATGTAACCTTGCTACTTTATGGGATTTCGTTTCAATCTTCTAAACAAAAACAAGTTCAGAATGACTCCTCTGTTTTAATTCTTTTTGTTGTAGCTGAGATTCAAGCTGCAAAAAATCAATTTTCTCTTGTGCATTTTGTAGACAGACCTAAATTTCTGTGAGAGAAAGTTTGCTGGCTTTTAATGTATCATGAGTAGTAGACAATATTAGAGTTTTGAGGAATCTAATACTTCATTGATTCTAGCTATTTTCTCCAATGTTCAACTTACACTTTAAAAACTGATCACAACTACCACTCAATGCAAAAAAGTAATACCCACTCACATTACACAACAATATCCTTTATAAATGTGTAGCAAATGATCAGTGTGCAACCAGCAAGCACCAATTACAATCCATTACATAAAAATAAGAGTTTACTCATGACCAACACTATGTTTTGACAATACAATCGACTAAACTTTTCTCCACAAAGAATTTTTATTTGTCAAAACAATCATTGCCTTTATACAACCCACCAAACTCTTATGCAGTAGTCGAATCAAGGAATCAATGCATATATACGTAGACAAAAAATATAATGAGTTTTAAATACAATGCCACACTGGGGTATCAACAATTGCAAACTTGCTTGGATCCTTCAAATATTCCTTCACTTTCTCAGCCAGTGGAAAAGAGTACTCAAGTTCAATAGCGATTGCTAATACATTCTTGTAACCATTGATGATAGCATGTGGAACATCTATAATTGTGGGATTATAGATCGCCAGAGAAAGAGTTGTACATAATCTCATGAACTACAAATTGCTTGCTGTGGCGTGCCAAAGATGTTCTTCCTGAACTATTCGGACACACGCATATGCCCAATAGTTAATTCATGCATCATATGATACTCGGTCTTCAAAATACAAATAACAAGTATAGCCAAAAAAAACCAACACACAGTATATGGAGCCACACCAAAATGACCAACGCATAGTATATCAATTCACATGGGAATAACTTGAATAGTGCCAAAACTAACTCGCATATATCACCAAGTTGTATTCTATATCTTCAATGTTCTATCATGAATGGTTCAATGCACCTTCTTCACCAATACACGGTCATGCGTGGGAGTCTTCAATGAACATCGTTCCAGCACCACTTTTTTTTATGGGAACTTAATGCATATCATATATTGAACATGTATCACTACTGGTCATATATACCATAGCATTTTACGATGACCTTCAAAAATATTCAGCTCGAAATTAAATTCACCAATGGATCATCCAGTTCAAGCATATTATTCAAAAATGATGTATCAATATGCAAGGCCTGTACATTGACCAAAGTCACTCGCATTGAAAGATTAAGGTGGTATTTGTTATGTTTTAAAATAAATGCCACTGTATTGCAACAAAGCCAGCTAGATGACTTCGTGGCAATGGTCCATGATAAAATGACAGAATGTATTTACCCCTCAAAGCTATTATCTTTTAAGACAAATGCCATGCTAGAACTTGTTGTTCAGGTGCCATTACTCAAGAAAGGAAGCTTTGGGGGAGATTAAAAAACAAATGGGACAACAAATTAAAATATCATTATGCATTAAAATTTCAGTGCAAATATATGGGTGAATTTACGTAATACAAGAACTGTGTAATATGGCAGCAACGTTAAAGATAAGCTAACACATTAATACGGATCAGTGTTAAACACTTCCAATGTGGATTTCCTTGAAGCTTTTCATATAGATAAGCAATGGCGGTCATTCAATGATTAAACACTCTGTATGAACCATAAGCAGCATGCAGTCAAACTCATAGTCACAATTTGCAGAGTTTATACATTCTAAAGACAATCGAACAACATAGTTCCAACACCCATATTAATATTTACATGACATATAAACCAACTCAACACACAATCAGTTATATGACAATGCATCACTTCACTCGCTCAAATGAATTGAGAGTACAGGTGAGGACAATTTTCACAAACCAATGCAGCAACGATGACAATGTATATCATCATATCAAGATCCTCCAAACACTCTTTCCTCCATTATTCAAAAGACTTCGATGGCAATGTTAAACAAAATATGGGACAACGTTAATACCAGGAGACACATGCTTGAATTAATACTAGGCTCGCCGAGGATGGTATTCTACCAGAGAAAACATTCCTAGAGAGATTCAAGTACCTCAAGCTCTCCATACTAATCAAGACTGGTATTTCACCCCACAACAAATTATCTGCGACTAGATAGTGATAAAACCTCCAGATCGGAGAGATTTCCAACAAACTCCGGTATGGAATCCATGATTATGTTTCTCTAGAGATACAGTATCTTCGATCTCAAGCTCAAAGCGCTGGCACTGGCAAGTAAAGCAGAATCGATTGAAACCCAGTTAAAGTACGCACAGGGAGGAACTGTTGAAGATGGAAAATGGAATCGGACCCGATAAGTTATTCCCACTTAAAGATAGTCTGTCCAATCTCAGAAGTTCCCGTATTGCAACAAGAGACAATGTTTTCAGTGGATTATAGGAGAATATAAAACGTCTATGACACCGACGCAGTGAGACAACGTTTCCAGCAGGTCTCTTGATAGAGGGTGCAGTCTTGACAGAGGGAGTTTACTTAAAAAATGCATATGACAGAGGGCATTCACTTAAAAAATGCATATGAAAGAGGAAGGCATATATGACACTGCCCGGAACAGGCTTCAGGAAACCAGGCAGAATATAGGGAGTTACAAAGATAGGAATGCTAAAAATAGGGTTGGAGAAATGACAAAGGTGGCAGTGAGAATTTCGCTGAGAAAATATTCATAAGTGATGGCAGAAATGACCTACACACAAAGACCATAAAACAAATGGCTCAAATGAATTATGCATGGCAGGAATATGCCTGCTCTGATACCATGTTAAACACACATGGCGGCAACATAATCTAAAAGATAAAACACAAGAATACATTTCTATTAACAAATGATATACATTTATATTACATGTTCTAACTGTTGGGTTCCACACTAACCCTTTAGAGGATTAGGTGTGTAACTTTCTCTGAAGCTCTAGATTAAGATGTTATTGTGTGAAAAGGTGATTATGCAAATGCAGTCAAATTAATGTTTGGGCAAAGAAGGAATAAGTTGGAAACAATAGTTATGCAAAGTGGGAAGGGGTATAGAACAAATCCAAAGCTCTATATTGATATTGACTACAACCCTCTATTAAGATCTTAGAGTGAAGAAGAAAGAAGTAACCCTAGAACCGCGTGATATTCCCCCACCCATCTTGAAGGCACGTCAAAGTCAGGAGTTAAGAAGAATCAGGGTGTCTTTGGGATCGCCCATCCATCTACCCCCCTCACATCCCATCCCCATCCCCATACATCCCCTACACCTCCATCTCCACCTCCACCTAGCCCATCGAGAAGAAGAATGGTTGATGACATTAAGCTACCTTTCTTCAAAGGACTGGGATCAGAGGACCCTCACTAGTTTTGGTTCATAGTTGCTGTAGTATGGATAGTGAGACAAATTAATAATGATTATGTAAAGAAGGTGCATATCTTTATATCGTTGTGGGAGAAAGTGCTGACATGGTATATGAAATACTCTGTCAGTAAGACAAATGCTATGTTTAATGAAATTAAGCAATAATTGGTGTCAGAATTTAAGAAGCCAAAATTAGAATAGCAATGTATTACGGAGCTAAAAGAGATCAAGAAAGCACCGACTAAATCTGTGTGGGAATTGGATCAATGATTCAAGTTGTTGATGGGTCAAGTGAGCTTTTAAATACCCCCACAATAGCACAAATAATGGTTCATAGCCGTGCTACTGCCACATATCAGATTATCTTTGACAAAGTAGAAGATCATGATGCAAGATGAAGCATTAGAGATTGAGATGAAGATGGAAGCTTCACCAGTTGGAGATATTCATGTAGGAGTGAAACATATAGAGATTCAGCTAGCCAATATGACCTTCGAGTTATAGGATCTGAAGAAGGGCAACTAAGTCATACTAGAAAGACTAGAAGTACGGTATACAAAATGCAATGCAGAGGGTCATTATAAGGATCAATGCCCCTTGTTCAGAGATTATATTGCAAGTGGAGCGCCTAATCCAATAAATCTAGGTTTGTGGTGTGATATCTATAGAACCTAAGGTCATCATCGCTCTAAAGACTACTACTTATTATAGAAATATATACAGACCCCAAAGCAGTTGCTTTGCAACTTCTGTAGGTCAGTAGGCCATGATGAGAATAATTACCGAAGTTATGACTTAATGATGGAGTGCACTACTGATAGTTATAGATTGCAAGCTAAAGGACATAGAGTTGAGGATCAAGGCCAACATTTTGGTCAAGGAGTATTTCAAGGATGAGGATGGGGACAAGGAGTAGGAGTTAGTCAAGGACGTGACAAAATTATCTATTATAATTGTGGACAGGAAGGACACTTCGCAAGAGATTGTCAGAACTCCACGACAACCTACAATTATTGTAAGTCTTTTTATCATGTGATAGAAGAATGTCCCATCCTTATTGCAAATATGTAGGAGAAAAGAAACCAGCAACCTGTAGAAAATGTCCAAATGATGACTGCTGAGCCAAGAGAAGATCAACTGTGCATCAACATTGTAACGAGAAGTGGAACCGTGACAAGGAATGATAAGGCAGATGGGGAAAAGGAACAGGAAGCTACATGGGTAAGGAAAACTACTAAAAAATATCTTGTATTTTGTATCATGAAGGAAAATCAAGCATTCATGGAGGCGAGGAAAATTTTTATGGATGATGGGGCCTAAACCTCTACCGCATAGCTGACTCAAAAGGATAACTGCGAGATAGTACCGGTTGTGACAGAGGAGGTGGATCCGAATATCTTGAAGTATTTTCTATATACCTGCATTAAATTGTTGAGGAATCAAAAGGTTGTGGAGGGATTACAGGAACTGATAGAATCTTGTGCTTCTAAGGAGGTACCATAGAGAAAATTGCGCATAGTGAATAACCTTCATAGACACAAAAGGTGAATTGGGAAGGAAATGAGACTTACAACGTAGATTGGAGAGTATGACATGGACCAGGTAATCTTGGATCTGGGATCTCATGCCAATGTCTTGAAAAGGTAGACTTGGGAATCATTAGGTAAGTCGAAGCTACAATGGTATAATATTTAGTTGAATATGGAAAATAAACAAAAGATATTACCTTTAGAAAGATTGTTTAATTTCACAGTGGACATCGACGGAGTGCACAGTACCACTGACTTTGAAGTGATTGAGATAGTGGATGATAGTAATACTTACCCCGTGTTGCTTGGATTGGATTGGCTAACATGGCTATAATTAATGTTAAGAAAAGGAAAAACATATTCTAAAGTAATAATATGAGGGTTATTGTTCCATTCGATCCAACAGAAGGGGCGAGGTATATAGAGCCTGTTAAGGAGGAATATAGCGTGGATGATAGTGATAATATCTATTAGATCACAACGAAGGAATAAGAGTGGATCAATCCCACTGTAGATGGAAAGATGACTTGGGAGAAAGATAGTTCCTACACTTCATATTTAGAAGAGGAATTGGAGAACTGGTAGAACATATTACATGAAGTGTCAACAGGGCGGTGCGTAAGGATCACTAAAGTAGTGCGATGTATGCCAACTGAGGTACATGACTTACATTTATATTATGGTTTGGGTGGTGTAAATACCTTCTTTAAAGATTATGAAAGATAGGTACAAGAATGTCAGAGAATGTTAGCTCTAGATCAAACACTAAGGGATACTCCTGCTAGATGGTGGGTACTCATAAGAATAATATAGGAGAATGGAAAAAATGTAGAATATTGATGTGGGTAAGATTTCGACAAGTAGAAACAGAGCTCAAAAACAAGTATGATGGCTAGAATGATCCTAGAGACCATATATAGCTCTGAATGGTAGCTTGGGGAGAAATTCCACAAGAAGAATGGGTGGATGGCTTCATCCATACCCTGGAAATGATTCCCCAGAATTGGTATTTGGAAACCAAAATTCGACATGGCACTGCTAGTTGGGCGGAGATGGTGGATGGATTTGTGATAGCATTTAGATTTGAAGATGACTGTCCATATATAAATGCAGCCTTGCAGGTAGTTAAGAAGAAGATTTTTGAGAATGAAGTTCCAGTTATCTGGAAACCTGATTAGGCTACGTAAATATGAAATTTGATAGAATGCTATAATCTCACTGTAGAAGAGGACAAAGATCCTCGCAACATTGATATAAAATAGCCGTAGGGACATCATGAAGTGAACGGACCTGAGATAGAGATGATAGATATAACGCATCCACTAAAAACAAAGAAGGTCAATATAGGGACAAAAGTTGAACTGAAGTATGTGACCATAGGAGATTACTGGGATGAAGACAATATCAACAATATAACAGATTTGTTGCATGAATACCAAGAGTTGTTTCCTACTAAATTTTTAGACATGAAAGGCATCATAGGGGATTTGGAAGTTACGAGGATTCCTCTGAAGGCTGATGAGAAGCTTGTTAATAAAATGCCTTATAGACTGAATCCAAAGTATAAGGAAAAGGTAAAATAAGATTTGGACAAGACGTTAACAACGAGGATAATTGAACCTATCAAAGAATCTGAATGGGTAAGTCCCATGGTGATTCAATGGAAGAAGGGAAAAGGTGAAATCAAAATCTGTGTTGAATTAAGAAAGTTGAATGATGCATGCTTGCATGACCCTTTTCCTACACCATTTATAGACTAAGTGTTGGATAATGTAGGAGGACAAGAGGTTTACTCTTTTACATATGGCTTCTTAGGGTACCATCAGATCATAATTGCACCATAAGACAGACATAAGACAACATTTGCCACAGAATGGGGCTTTTATCAATATGCAGGGATGCCTTTTGGGTTGAAGAATGCACCTACTATTTTTTCTAGAGTTGTAATTGTAGCTTTCAAGGAGTACATACACAAATTTCTCGAAGTTTACTTCGACGATTGGATAGTATTTGGGCTATTAAAGAAGCATGTGGTGAGCTTAAGATTAATGCTAGATACTTTTAGGCAGTATCGAATATAGTTGAACCTAAACAAGTGCATATTTTGTGCACCATTTGAAATATTGTTGGGACATTTGGTTTGTAAACAGGGATTGATGGTGGATCCGTCAAAGATCGCAGTCATTGTGAACCTGCCAGCACCAAAAATAGTAAGAAAACTATAGACTATGCTAGGACACACTAGTTAATACAGGTTTATAAAAGGATATTCACAAGTAACTGCATGAATGGAGAAATTGTTGAAGAAGGATGTGACCTTCCAGTGGGATGAAGAAAGCTAGAAGATCTTGGACGTGCTGAAATAAAAGATGGTAACTGCGCCGATTCTAGTTTTCTCGGATTGGAAGAAAGAGTTTCATGTGCATGTTGATGCATATTTCATATCTTTGGGATTAGTACTAGCACAACTGAGAGTAGGGAATATTGATCATCCCATAGCATTTTCAAGTAGGAAGTTGTCTAAGGTAGAAAGAATTACAAAACGACAAAAAGGGAGGGCTTAGCTATGGTGTATGCACTACATAAGTTTAGACATTACTTGTGGGGAGCACACTTTAAGATGTTCACAAATCCTTCCACGCTAAAGTACTTGGTGAATAAGCTTGTTTTAGGAGGGAATATCTATTGATGGTTGTTATTATTCCAAGAATATGAATTCAAAGCTATAGTGAAGCCGGGAATATTGAATGTTGGGCCTGATTATCTATCCAAAATAGAGAAAAGAGAAGAACCTACAAGTATTAAAGATAACCTACCCAATGCATATTTGTTTGTAATTAAAATCGTGGATGATCACTTCATGAATATTATTCAGTTTCTGTCCACAAGAATGATGTCAGCGGAGTACACTACAAAGAAAAGGAAGGAATTGGTGTTTCAAGTAGATGATTTCTCGCTGATTGTGCGACAATTGTATAAAATGAGGTCATATGAAGTACTACACAGATACATCCCTGAACATGAAAGATAGTGCATTTTGAAAAAATCTCATAGAGGAGTCACAGGTATGCATTATGCAGGAAAATCCACTACACAGAAGATTTTGAGAGCTGAGTCATGGTGGCCTACAATGCATAAGGATGCAAAAGACTATTGTCAAGCATGTGATTCATGTTAAAGGACAACAAATCCATCTAGAAGAGATGAAATTACTTTAGTACCACATGTGACTTTACAGGATTTTCATAAATGGGAAATTGACTTTGTTGGACCTATCGGTACATCGGGGAAAAGAAACGGTGCAAAACATATCATTACTACAACTGATTATTTGACAAGGTGGGCCAAAGCAAAACTGGTGAAGGATTGTAGCATAGAAACTGCTATGAAGTTCATTTTCTAATATATATTGTCCATATTTGGTTGTCCGAAGATATTTATGAGCAATCGAGGAACACATTTTTTGAATAAGACAATTGAAGCATTAACTGAGGAATTTCAGGTTTACCATTAGAAGATAACTCTCTATAATCCTCAAGTAAATGGGATAGTGGAAGATTTCAATACTATTATGGAGAATGCATTGAATAAGGCATTCAATGTGAATAAAGATAACTAGATGTGAGGATTCCAGCAGTGTTGTGGCATATAGGACTACATGTAAGAAATTGACAGGGTAGACAACTTTCAGATTGGGATATGGACAAGAAGAAGTTATGCCTATGGAATACATTGCTCCAAGTTTGACAATTATAGTTGGCATAGATATGGTAGACCTCGACATGATGAAGGAATGAATGTCATAGATACTAGCTTTAGAGGAAGACAGATTCATAGTAGGATTCCATCAACAGGTGTAGAAAGAAAGGGAGAAAGCCTGACATGACAGGAATATCAAGAAGAAGATATTTAGGGAAGGGGATCTTATATTATTAAATGATAGTAAGTTCGTGAAGTTCCCAGGAAAATTCA
Source organism: Pinus taeda (assembly GCA_000404065.3). NCBI lineage: Eukaryota > Viridiplantae > Streptophyta > Pinopsida > Pinales > Pinaceae > Pinus > Pinus taeda. The sequence continues at coordinate 44,847 of APFE030666124.1, forward strand.
GAACACATTGGTTGGGGCATATATTGTCAAGAACATTTTCATATGGTGGTGTTTTTCAGCTCACGAAGTTGAATGGTCAGATGATTCTAGGATGAGCAAATGGTAGTAGATTGAAGATATATAGGGACTACTATGTCCCTAGATCTCAACACTAAAAAATGAATAGAGGAAGTCTTAGTTCCACTTGTAGTTGAAAGTGGGCACGAGACTGTAAACTACTCGAACTTTGTCGAAGGAAGATTACTGCGCAATACTCAAGAGTATGACAAAGTCTGAGGGAGTTGCAATGAAGAAGATGTGACCACGCCAAAAGGGGAATCTGATGAAGTTAGCTGGAAATATGACCATTGAAAGGAAAAAGGGCACCATTAAAAGGAAATTACTGCTGAGAGGCGTGGGAGAAAATCATTTATGATGCACAATTGGCTGTATTTAGACCACATCTAGATTAATGAGCCAAATCTGAGCCAATCATGAGCCTAGGAATTCAAAATTATTATAAAAAACACATCTCACGCCACATTTACACTTTGCTGCCTAAAGATATCAGAAATTGCTCCTAAGTGTAGAAGATCTATTGCATGTCTGATAGGAAATGAGAAGAGTTGGTTATGATATTTACAAAGAAAGGGATAGCTAGTATCATGGAGTCACAAGCAGGAAAGACCACAGGGGAGAATGTACTCATGTCCCCGACGTGCTTAAGGTCATCAAGAAAGGTGCATGTATAACTGCAAGCACAACCATAATCGCAGCCACAGAAGACAAAGTAGAAGAGACTATCTAAGGTCTCTGCAGTAGAGTTGAGAACATCACTGCAAAAGAAGATGTAGAAGGAAGTGCAGATGAAGAACGCAGAGGATAAAGGAAAAAATCCCATGCAAAAAAGGAAAGAAATCGGTGTAGTAGGAGGGACCTTAGCAGGTCCATGACACTAAGGGAGAAGTTGAGTTTCAGCAGAAGAAGACAAAGGATGTAGATATTCCATATGTTCTCCCAACGTACATACCACCGATAAAGTTAGGTACAAAACCGGTTAAGGAGCCAAAGGAAGGGAAATTTTCTATCAATATGCCATTATTGCCAAACGAGGTGCCTTTTGAAGGAGAAGCTTTGGGGAATATTCCCCAGCTCAAAATGGAAGACTAGGATTTCAATGACAAAATAAAATACCCAAAGTTTGAGCCAAATAGGTGTTAGGTTCCTATAACAATAGGAGTCATAATTTTGATTGACTAAGGTTAAGCCTTGTAATATTGTACATGCCTTTGTTTTCTGCAAATGTTTTCCATATTAAAAAGTTAAAAAAATGTAAAGAGGGTATGTCCTAAAATAATAATCAAAGGACAAAAAGAATGAAAATAGGTCACAAAAAATGAAAAATATGAACCCCAAGAAAACAAAAAGACCATGAAAGTGTGCACGTCAAAATGCCACTACTATTTACTTTTTACGCTTAATGAATGATTGTGTGTAGCTTGTTACTTATGCCACAATCCATGAATAGTCAAAATGTTTAAACTTGGCTATTTCATGGTTGAATTTTATTGTTTATAGAAAGAGAATAATATCCGACCAAATAGTGTAATCTTGGCAGATAATTAGATAGGCAGAGTAAATAAAAGGAGATCAACTATTTAATTTGAGCCCTTGGATGTGATAAGGTTAGAATTAGATAGTTTATTTTGTAAAGAAAAGAAAATATTGATTAGGGTTTTCTAGCTTAAATGCACCCTAATAAAGTGAAGAAAAAATGGTAGAATGAGTAGATGGATAAGTAGAATAAAGGTTGCAGAAGTATGGTGATTGATTAAACAAAAATCATATTTATCATTTTTCATCATATGCTCCAAATGTGAATGGACAATCAAGCATGTAAATGGATTTCAAAGTCAGTTAATTAACTCCCCCGTTCATTTTACCCCTGTACTTAAATAATTTCCCATAATAAAGTTCTAAGTATTTAAAACCTTTAAGTCAAAGAGGCTCAAAGCATTTCTCTGACTTTTGGAGGGATCAGACTCTCAACTCAATGACTTATTGATATCAAATACTAGATTTCCCTCATAAAATTCATCCCTCCCATTAGTTCATTCATTTTCCTAATAAAAATACTTTTGCTAAGGGTAAAACACTTTTTTCCTGGGAAAAGAACTTTTCCCCATATAAAGCACTTTCATACCATAAACCCACAAAAATGCTTTACCCTAAGTATTAATGAAAATATATGAAAAACATGTAATTCAAAAAAAAGCATTGTACTTAGTGTTTTTCCCTTTTCTGCCCATTTTTCATATTAATTACTAACTCTTATTAATATATACAAAATCCTAGAAAAACCCAATTTCCACATATATGTAATTCCCATGTATAAATTAGCCCTACCCCTTAGTTTAATTATAAACTATAGTACTACCCATATCCTGGAAAAATAAATAACCCCACCTTAGCCCTTAATCCTACATTAAAGCACCTGGATGAGATTAAACTCTAAATTAATCTCATACCACCATAATTAAGTGCCCACCGGGCCCCCCACTAGCCTCCATGCAGCTTCCCCTCCTAATCACCATGTGATCATCCCCCTCTTCATCTGATGGCCCTCGTCCATATCGGGCCAACCCAAAATCCGTATTTTACCCACCTGATAAAGTGGTTTCTCCGCCAACCCCCAGTGCTACATGTCATCCGATGAATGGAATCGGGAGGCCCCTCCCAAATACCACCAAGCACCCAAAAGTGGTGCGATATAAACCATTTACCACCCTCCCGCTATGCAAAAAATCAACCACCATTCACCCCATACCTGCGAAAACTAACTTTTTATGTATAAAAGCCAAAAAGCCCCAAATTGTTTGTTTTCACTGACATTTCATCTGCAAGCCTCTATACACATGCACGCCACCTGCGAATGTCGACACCATCAACCCACATACAATTTCACTCAAAAGACGCCACAAACAACCAAGTTAGCCTTGTAGCTTATACAAATCCATTTGACCACTTGCAGTCGTCATCCATCCCACTTAGAACCGATTCACCCCAGTTCCAGGTATTTAAACCAGAATTCACCAAATACCCTGTCAATTTCGAAAGTAACCAACTACCGAGTGTTTTAGTTAAGATAAAAATTAATTAAAAACTACATAACTTATTGAAACACCGTTGCCCGAAATACTGCAAATTACCCACCCCCATTACTCAAATCCACAAGAACTCAGAATGGTGGGCCCCATTGCTATGGATGTGAGACCCATATCCACACCCCATTTAGACCTAGACCACCTTCCCCTAGCTGATAGAGATTTCCAGAGAAAATATACCACCATTATAGAGCTCTTGCTCAAAATACATTGCCAAAGTAGGGACAAGTTTTTGAACCATGTTGATGAAATTGGCCTTTGCGAGTAAAATTTTCCCAAGTAACAGTTCCCCCAAGTCCACATTTTTCTTGAAATTGTACATATGTGCTATGCTTGCTACATCCCTAGTCACAGAACCATCATTTCTCATGACCAAAAATTCCTTTTCACCATCACTCCTAAGTCCATAAATGAGATGTTGTAGCTCCAACTGGGCCAAACCTAACTCCTGTATCAATTGGAGACCTGTTAGATTTATGTCCCAAACTCAACTCTACAAGATTGGCCCAATTGATCCAAATCTTCATCATAGAAGAGAAGTACAACCCTAAAGAGCCCACTCCATATGTAGTAACTATATTTTCTCCTTGGGGCCGAAATATTGTATCCATGATATCTTATGTTTTGGGTTACTCCACACGTGAGTACATTGATGAAATCATCCTGGCTTTCATGTCCATCTACACCCCAGGACAGCCTCCTACAACTATTTTGACTTTTTCACATTCATAGCTCACCGAATGCATAAGCAGTTCACAAGAATGTTGGCATTATGATACAAGTATGACACACGTGTTGTCCTTGATGGCAACTCTCTCAAATGAAAGATCACAGTATAGCAAGTAAATAGCAAGAATGAAGAAAGAAAGGTATACGTAGGTTCACTATATACCAAGTCGCATATACATGCAGGTTCACTATATACAAAGTCATGTATACGAAAAGGTACACGCAGGTTCACTATATACCAAGTTGCGTATACACGTAGGTTCACTATATACAAAGACAGGTATAACATACACACACACTTTCACATAAGGAAAGACGCGTACATGTCAGAAAACTAAGCTTTGGTCTGTGGTATTTGGACCATGGTATTTTGGTATTGGTCCATGATATTTGGTCCAAGGTATTGACCCTAGGTATTCGGTCCAAGGTATTGGCCCTACGTGGTTTTGGACCATGGTATTGAGAGAGGCCTAAACCTATACAAGGAGAATAAGATAATTAGGGCAATGTGCAAGTGTGCAAGTGATGAATATGTGATGAAGTGTGAGATCTAGTATGCAGGTTATAGGTATGTGATGCTTTGCTAAGGATGCACCTATGTGGTGAATGAAGGTTGATGGACTGGGATCATGAATAATTCAGATTTGAATACTGACGCATGTCTTATCCTTTATATCTGATGATTTGGGTATATATGAAGTAGAAAATTGCGGCAAAGGTATAAGTAATTTTTTTCAGATCCGTATGCTGGTTCCCTTTGTTGAAAGGGCGTATACACACTGGGTCGACACAACCAAGTAGTGTATACATTATGAGATTTGATATTTGAGGTTGGTGTTGGTTCTAGTGGTTGTTGTAGAGTTCTGGGTTCTGCTCTGTGTCCTGGTGTCTGTGTTTTGACGACAGGGTTTCAGTGATTCAATTGTTGGGTGATTCAGAGATTATTGATGTAGATATAGTTGATGGTCATATTGTAGTGGTGATTGATTTGTATTGATGGATCCAGTCTGAAAATTTATGAAACGTGGTCCCTGGATTAAAAAAGAAGGTCGTAGCCTTCTGTAGGCCGGAACCTACGTACTAGTAAATATATTGGCTAGTACAAGAGCTAGGGGGTTGTAGCTCCCTTACAGTAGAAGCTGGAGAATTAGAGAATGTTGTAGCCTTCTGCAGGTGGGTGCCTGCATACTAGTATGAGTCTGCACTAGTAAAAGATTGTATATAGGTTTTTCTTATCTTAAAGAAAATAGCAGCAGGTGGTTTTGTCCCTCATTAGGTTTCCACCTTATATCATGGTGTTCATGTGTGTATCTTATGTGTGATGAACTATTATGTTCTTACTGCACTTGGTTACTATTTATATGGTTAATGATGTTCTTATTCACTAATTAAAGATTGGCATATGATGAATTAACTAAATCATAAGTTTGTTGGATATATGCTAGTTGCATTAAACACAGTTGCGTGTACACACAAGTTTCCTTAACTAAAGCAGCGTATATGAATCTAATTATGGAAATGAAAAATTTATTGATTTGTTAATACTGATTCACCCCCCCCCCCCCCCCCCTCTCCGTATTATTTCCCACAATTGGTATCAGATCAGGTCCTTCAAAAGAAGCTTGATCGCTTGAAGGAAGATCCATCAGGATGAGTAATCAAGAAAGAGAGGGATCCACCAGACCACCAATATTTGATGGGAGCAATTTTTTTTTCTAGAAGATAAGAACCACAACCTATCTACAATCGCTTGGAACAGATATTTGGGAAATCGTGGAAGGAGGATATACATTTCCATCATCAATTTCTACAGCTACGATAGGTAGAAAGCAATATGAAATCAATGCCAAAGCTGTTACTATCTTATTGGGAAGTTTGTCAAAATCGGAGTTTGTCAAGGTCTTGTAGCTCAAATCAGCCAAAGAAATATGGGACAAAATAATTATAAGCTACAAAGGAGACGCTTAGGTAAAACATGCTAAGCTTCAAACTCTCAGAATTCAATATGAAAATCTTAAGATGCATAGTGATGAAAGCATAGCTAATTACTTCCTACATATAGATGAGATTGTCAATTGTATGAGAAATCTGGGTGAAGAAATTAGGGAAGTTGTCTTAGTTGAGAAAGTTTCGAGATCCTTGTCTGCTAAATTTGAACCCAAAGTGTCTGCCATAGAAGAAAAGCAAGATCTGCAGAATATCACTATGAGACAACTTCACGGAATCTTAACTGCTTTTGAAATGAGAAAAGGAGGACCATCAGATATGAGAGAAGCTGCATTTAAAGTATCAACAAAGGGAAAAGAAAAACTCAATGAATCAGGATACATTTCAGAAGAAGAATATGAGGTAAATTTTTTCAAGAAGCTTCATCAGGGATCTGGAAGGTTCAAACGTAAGCTACCTTTCAAATGTTTTTCTTGTGGTAGAGTTGGTCATTACGCTACTAGATGCCCTCATAACAAAGGAAAGATGTCTGAAGAAGGTAATATAAATTATTATACTCATGATAATAGTGGTGACTTATCCAATAGTGATGAAGATAATCAAGAAATTAAACTTCTCATGGCATATGAAATTAATGACGTAGAAAAAGAAGAAGTTACCAGATTAAAAGTTTAGTTGGAGACAGTAACCAAAGTAAGGGAGCAGCTACAGGATGTAGTAAAATATCAGAGCATAACAATCTAGATACTTGAATCTAAGATCCTCTCTCTAAAAGAAGATCTTGAAGAATCGAAGAATAAGAATGAAGAAGCTCTTGAAGAACAAGAACATGAAGTGCTCGGATTAAGGCAATAAGTGGAAAGAGGAAGAAAAATTGAAGAAAATGTAAAGAAGCAATATCTGGAAAAGGAAGAACACCATCAGGTTAAGGTAAATATCTTAAAAGGTAAATTAGAAGAAAAGGATAAACTGTTATGATTTCAAGACAACACTAAGATTTTTGATGATATTCTTAGTAGTCAAAGATCCCCTGCTATCAAAACTAGTCTTGGATTTTATGAAACTGTTGAAGGTGAATCTAGCTCACAAGGTGAGGCAAGGAACTCTAATGCAAAACTTGAAATGCTCAACAAGGAGATAAGAGGTCAACCCCAACAACAAACAAGGAAAGAAAATATTCAAAGAAAATCTTTTGCTCCTAACTGTGGAAGTGATAGACAGTTATTTCCTCTGATGAATAATGTTGAATGTTATGAATATCATAATCTTAGACATGTTGCAGCTAGATGCAGAAGTAGAATGGTTCAAGACTATGACACAGAAAGATCATCACATTCCAGGTACTTTAAGGGATATTGTTTTTCTTGCAATATGTTTTGTCACAAAGCTATTGATTGCAATAAAAGGATTGTGAAACATGTAAGATGTTATGCATGTAACAAGTTTGGACATAAAGTAAAGGAATGCAGGAGAAAAATTTGGACACCAAAGCAAAAGGAGCATACATCATCTCAATCCCAGGTATTGAAGAAGATAGAGTTATTGTCAGAAAGATGTGGCATAACTCAGTTAGCAGACATAACAGACCCAAAGGAAGCTAAAAGTGTAAACCTTCAGTATTCCAATTTGCATATGCAACTATTATGAAGAAAATTCATGTATATATGCGAGTTAGAGGCTACACAGTTGTGTATATGGTTCTCTGAATAAAAAGAAGCAAGACAAACTCCTGAAAAGAAGTTTGATATGGTTCGGTCATGGTATGTGTTGGTTGGCATAGGTTTAGGGGGGGCATATGCTTCGAATAATGCATTGTTGGAATTATGGTTAGAAGTCTTTGGTGATGATGCTTATGTGGCTAAATGATACATCTTGCTACTTATTGTTGGTTGGCCAAGAAAATGGCATTGTAGGTTATAGGTCTGGATGCTCGTGATAGATGCTTATGGTGCAGATCATATATGGCGTACGATAGTTGCTAATGACTATCATGGTCTTGTTTAGATTGTTGGTCATTGTTATAAAAGTCATGTATATCATTTGATGTAAAGGTCATGAAAATACCTAATTTGTAACCCCACTTTGCAAGGGAAGGATGATGTAATAATGTCTATTGTAGTCATGTATAAACATTTGGTATATCCCCACTTGGTTGGGTGGATGAGTCAAAATGGTGTATCACCACTTGGTTTTGAGATTGATGTATTTATGAGTCATTGGTGATAGGAATGTCATACTCACTTAGTTGAATTGTAGAGTCATGTTATTCTTTTGAAAAATATTTTTACAAACTTGGCATGTGCTCAAGGGGAGCATGAACAAATTGATACATCTTAGCATGTACAAAGCGGGAGCTCAATCAGAGATTTCAGCATGTACTCAGGGGGAGTATGGATAGTAGAATGCATATCAAGGGAGATAATATCTTGGTCCACCCTTTTCCTTTGATGTCAAAGGGGGAGAGTGACTTGGTGTGATTGTCACCATTAAGTCCAATGGGGGAGATTGTTGGCATTATTATAGAGGTATGAAACAAGTGTTGTCCTTGATGGAAACTCTCTCAGATGAAAGATCACAGTATAGTAGGTAAACAACAAGAATGAAGAAAGATATACATAGGTTCACTATATACCAAGTCGTGTATACACGCAGGTTCACTATATACAAAGTTGCATATATGAAAAGGTATACGCGGGTTCACTATATACCAAGTTGCGTATACACACAGGTTCACTATATAGAAAGACACCTATAATGTACACATGCACTTTCACAGAAGGAAAGACACGTACATGTCAGAAAACTAAGTTTTGGTCCATGGTATTTTGGTATTGGTCCATGGTATTTGGTCTGAGGTATTGACCCTAGGTATTGGGTCCAAGGTATCGGTCCTACATGGTTTTGGACCATGGTATTGAGATAGGCCTAAAGCTATATAAGGAGAAGAAGGTCATTAGGCCAAAGTTCAAGTGTGCAAGTGATGAATATCTGATGAAGTGTGAGATCTAGTATGCAGGTTATGGGTATGTGATGCTTTGCTAAGGATGCACCTATGTGGAAAATGAAGGTTGACGGACTGGGATCATGAATACTTTAGATCTGAATACTGACGCATGTCTTGTACTTTATATCTGATGATCTGGGTATATCTGAAGTAGAAAATTGCAGCAAAGGTATAAGTAATTATTTTCAGATCTTACGCTGGTTCCCTCTGGTGAAAAGGCATATACACGCTAGTTTGACACAGCCAAGTAACGTATACATTATGAGATTTGATATTTGAGGTTGTTGTTGGTTCTAGTGGTTGTTGCAGAGTTTTGGGTTCTGCTCTACGTTCTAGTGACTGTGTTTTGAAGATAGAGTTTCAGTGATTTAGTTGTTGGGTGATTCAAAGATTAATGATGCAGATATAGTTCATGGTTGTATTGCATTGGTGATTGATTTTGTATTGATGGATCCAGTCTGAAAATTTATGAAATGTGGTCACTGGAAGAAAAGAGAAGGTCGTAGCCTTCTGTAGGCCGGCGCTTATGTACTAGTAAATATATTGGCTAGTACAAGAGCTAGGGGGTTGTAGCTCCCTTCTAGTAGAAGCTGGAGAAAGAGAGAAGGGTGTAGCCTTCTGCACGTGGGTGCCTATGTACTCGTATGAGTCTGTGCAAATACATGATTGTAAATAGGTTTTTCTTATCTTAAAGAAAAAAACAGTAGGTGGTTTTTTTCCCGCTTTGGGTTTCCACCTTATATCATGGTGTTCATGTGTGTCTCTTATGTGTGATGATCTGTTCTATTCTTACTGCACATGGTTACTGTTTATATGGTTAATGATGTTCTGATGCACTGGTTAAAGATTAACATATGATGAATTAACTGAATCATAAGTTTGTTGGATATATGCTAGTTGCATTAAACACAACTGCGTGTACACACGAGTTTCCTTAACTGAAGTAGGGTATATGAATCTGATTATGGAAATGAAAAAGTTATTGATTTGCTGCTACTGATTCACCCCCCCTTATCAGCATTATTTCCAACAAAGAATGGGAAATGAAAGGATTTTCAGGTACTCCTCAGTTCTATACCACATGTTTTTATATTATCAATCAGAGAAATTCCCATTCACCCTTCAAAAGCTGGACACCAAGGGTCAGCCCAAATCAGTCATTTTTTGGACCCCATTGATCTACTAGTACTAGTCTCCATACTTTTACTCTGATTTTATTGATTTATTTGTACACCCAGTCATGACAATGTTGACTAAAAGCCCTCCTCCAAGGATTAGTCCAGAAATAAAAAGAGTCCTCCAATTATCTAAACAGACCAAAGTTGGTGATCAGTGCCTTTACCAAAACCACATAGAGATCAAGATATATGGTTGCATGCTTGCACCATACAGATTGCCAAGATACCTCCCTATGAGGTTGTTTTCTTTAGAATATTACAGGAAAATCATTAATGTAGATGAGATAAATTTTGTAAATGCCAAGAAGAAGGCCAATTTCAAATTAAAATACCAACCAAGCCCCTTCATATGCAATTCCAGAGAGGCTTGCCAAGAGGCAAACCTAATATTACAAAGGATGAAGTTCCAAAGAAGTTTTGTCTGGAGATACGATCCTTTGGAATTCATCACAAAGAAAAGACAAAAGATCAAGCTTGGAACTTTCATTCACCATCCCATACCTGAGATAGAAGCTTATGAATATCAAACCGAATGGGTGGAAGGTACCCTAGCAGACTAGGACAGCTCCAGATTAGATATTGAGAATGCTCTTATTGATTTAGAAAAGCAGCTTGATGACAACTTTTTTCTACACATACCAGGAAAAACAAAAACTACCATGAGCACTCCTCCAGTCATCCAAACTCCTCAGAACAAGGAGAAGGCCCCAAAAAGAAATAGAGAAGGAGCTTCCACCTCAGGGATGGCCACCTCTGATTTCCAATAGGAATCAAACAAGATGCAAAGGCTAAATTAAACTTCTAAGTAGGAATACACTAAAGGCCCAACTGAGATCACCAATATAGAAGCAGAAAGAAGTAGGCTTGCCACTCCATTTGGAGGCATACAACAACCTTCCACTTCACAAACACAGGTATTGGAAAGGCAACCTAGTTTGGAAGTATCTTCCTTTAGAATGCCTACAGACAAAGACCAAGACATCAAGGAAATATATAAAGAAATCAAAGCTAGAAATGAGAGACTCAAAGCCCAAACTTATGCTTAATACCTGTAACTCACCCCTACCAATCAAACAAGGCTAATGTCAGCCTTTGACATTAAGGAGGGGAAGCTACAGATGACCTTTGTGAAGCCTACAACTCAACAACCAAGAACAACCTCAGATTTCAAGAAAATAGATTTTGAAGTGCTGGCAAGGGATATTCATCCCATAGACCAAATTGAGCTACACAAGCAAACAAGGGAGATGATATACTCCACTTTGACTAGAAAGGCCATAGCTTCTCATTGGCTACAAAACTCTTTGAACAACATCTCGGCTCAATTCCAGTTAGAGAAGGCCTCCTCATAGGCCAAGGACACCAAGATCAAGTCCTTAGAGGACTTAGTAATTGAATTGGGACACAATCCCAAGGATATAAAAGCTGCAAAATAGGTTATTAAAAATAAGAATGATGACATAGTTTCATTGAAAAAATAGCTAAAGATACCCCAGCTACTTCATCCACAAACACTAGAGGTTCTAGAAGCCCAGCAAGGATATGAAGAACTCATGGACTTAGTCTTGAAACTGAATGATCAACTCAAGGAGACAAAGAAGGATTTTGACACTTTAATTCAATCAACACAAAGCGACTTGGCCACAACTTCTAGAACTGTCATCCCCACAGTATCCATAGCAGTTCCTTTTACCTTGGAAGCATCACTGGCACCTACAGTTCCACTTGCAATATCCTTTCTAGCAACAATGGAATCTACATCAGTAGGAGGTACATCAGGAGAGAAAGCAGTAGAACTTGTCAAAGCCATTGAAGAGACGTCTGTCTAGGCTACAAAGATGAAAAATCTAAAGGAAAAAGTGGCAATTATGGAAACTGACCGCAAACTTTCCAAACTCAAGAAGAAAAAGGAAAGACAAAGGGCCCAGAGAATGAGTGAGAGGATCAAAATCATAGAAAAGGATTTAACACTTGAGAAGCCACTTGAACAAGCCAAAGAAATGTTGTGGGATAATAACATTGAATTTTTCGATGATAATTGGTCATCAATCCAAGTTATTTTTGAGCAAACAAGGCTAGTGAAGATAGCTACTAAAGCTATCTAGAAAGTAAAGTAGGAATTGGGAAATAAGCATGAGGATGCAAATAGACTCATCCATTTCCTCAATAGAAAAAATAGATATAAGTTACAGGAGTTGAACATTGAAGATAGAACCACCACCATTTTAGAAATAAGGAAGGTCCTTTCCAAAAGGAACCTTATGCTTAATTTGGAAGAAAAGTGCCACAATATGCAAGTAGCCATTGATAGGTTCATGGCTAAATTTCAAATTTTAAGGGAGAAAGGTCTGCCCAATCCTATGGTCATTATTGACAAACTCATGACAATGTCAGACTATGGGGATAGACTCAGAAAATTGGCTAAGGATCAAGCTAGTTCCTCATCCATTAAAGCCTTGCCAATGGGTAAGGTATTATATGACACATTTGAGAACTTGTTTTTCCTTGAGCATGAGGTAAAACATTTGTTCCTCAGCAAGCCTAATTTTACAAAGTATACTGAGGCTGATGAGATTTATAGGAGGATGATAAATGTGAAATTACCAGATGCACAATGGTGGGAAACTGTGACTGACTTACTATGATAAATTAATAGCTAAAAGTTACCACACTATAAATATGAAGACAACAAGATGAAACAAGTAAAGGCAACACAACAGGGTCAAAGAGTAGCAAGGTCAAAGAGTATCAGATGAAAGATCAAAGTAAAGAAGACTCCAACGTGAAAATACCACAACTATTAGCCAACATAAATGGCTACATATCAACCATAAAGGCTAGCACAACCATAATTAAAGGGACATCAAGAAACAATTCATTAGCTGTCTATATCTTCTTGCTAGAAGATATTTGTATTTCCTAGAATAAATCTCAAGTTGTTTGAGATATTTTGTAATACGTTTTGTATAAATATTTCGCAACTTGAAGTATGTAGTGTGGATTCCAAAACATTTCTATAGACTATTTCTCTCGAATCAAAAATTCTATTGTATCAATGACTAGATTGGCTTATTGGATCAAGGAATAAAGATCAGACATTTTACAAGATTCTTGTGTAAAGTGAAATACAAATAAGTATTCTCTCATATTCAATGTTGTTTTCTTTCAAGTTTTTCATAATCTTTATGTATCTCTAAAATCTTAATGTTGTAACATGGAATGATATTTTAGAAATTGATTAAATTCACTCTATCTTGACTGTTATGCATTATTATATGTTTTGTTCACAAATCTAAGTTAAGGAATTCTTGATTGCTCCTTAGTTTAGGCGATTTCTTGTGATCAGTAGAAAAGGATTCTTAATTGCCCTTTGTTCATGATTATCCTCTGTTCTCAATTCTGATCCTGGTATAAGGATTCTTGAGTGCCCTTTCACCCTGGTTAGAATCACTTCACCCATTAGGCCTAAAGATTTGCATTTTGCTCTGCTAGCCCGCCTTGTGAACATTCCCTCTAATGAATTGGTCCAGTCCTACTATCCATTTGTTGAATCCATAGCCCAATGGTTTGAAGACCTAGCTTTATCGATCTGCTTTAATAATTCCGCCACCCAACTTTCAAATCAAAACCAAAACCCCAAATAACACTAAGAACTAGCCTAAAACCCCATAAGAAACAAAGCTAAATTATATAGAGAGATCCCTTTATGAGTCATAGGTTGGCTAGAGCCTATACTTAAAAGCTTGGTTTTTGGTTACCTTAGTTTCATCCTTCTTCTGATAACTTCTAAGGAAAATTCTAAGTGATAACATAATGGTGACCATACTGGGGAATCAAATCCTCAGTCTTAATAAACCTTTAAGAAAATTTTAAATCTTTCTTTCAAGCCTCTTAAAGAGTTTATTAGAATTTATTTACAAAATCTCACAAAAATAAAGTAATTAGAAAAAGCTTGAAATTCTAGCTTCAAGGAGAACTCACTACACTAGGGCTAATCTAGATCCAAATTGTGCCCTAGTAGTTGATAATTCCAACCTGATTTTGAGAAGACCCAAAATAGAAGAAAGTTCAATCAGTCAAACACCTTTAATCAAAGCCTATTCATGCCCTGATGAGTGGTTTTTATTAGAAGACCTTCACTTTGACGTGCCATTTGATCTTTCCCTATTTAGAACAAGGTCTGAAAGTACACTTGATGAAATTGTTCTAGATACAGGGTTTATTGTAGACCTCGAAGTCCAAAGGCCAATCAGTCAATTGATCAATATATTCTAAATTCCCCACAGTCATCCCTTACTACTGCTAAGAACCCTGAGCTTTATGAACCAATATCCACTACCCTTAGTTCACCATTATTTCTTTCAACCTCTAAAGTTCATTCCCCACCTCCATTCATACCCTCACTCCCTTACCAACCTATCATATCCCAGGTACCACCTGTTGGTCCTAGTTGATCCTCCAGTACTACATCATCCTCTAGTGCCTTAACCCCACGCCCATCCCAACTTATAGCCATGGCAAATAGATATGCTCCCCTAGTCTTACATGCCCCACTTGGTGCCATGCCAGTAGACTACCAGAGTAAAATCGTCCAATTTGATGGCGTAGGACACTACACTGCACAACACCATGTTAATAAAATGACAGACTACTTTTAACTTCATGAAATTGATATTGTGGATGTCCAAATGAGATTAGTCACTCAGACTCTAGCTGTTGATGTTAGAAAATGGTTTAGATAACTTCCTGATAATAGTATTGATACTTTAGAAGTATTTCAACATTTTTTTTTGAACAGATGGGAAAAGAAAAGGAATCCTCTACAAATCCTTTCTGAATATGAAAATATTAGGAGAGGACCCAATGAAACTGTTCAAGATTACTACACCAGATTTAACAATATATATAATGCAATTCCATTTAATGTTAGACCCCCACCTAACTTAGCGTTAATAAAGTTCCCTGATGGTTTTGACACAGACATGGATTTCCAGTTCAGGGAAAGAAACCCCCCCAACCCTAGAAGATACGTAAAGTGTAGTAGTAAGTGTAGAGGCCAATTTATTAGCTAAAAGAGCTAGAGTTAGGAATGAAAGAAGAGGATCAGCTAAAGATGAGCCTTCACCTTCTGACACTAAAATAGATAGCTTAGAAAAAGGCATGGAAAAGTTAATGGATAGAATAGAGAATATAGAGAGAAAACCCCAGTGGGATAATCAACAGGCACCTCCAGTTAGAAACCCAAACTTTAGGAAAAACCAAAACCAAAATAGTGGAAAAAATGGACCTGATCAGAATATAAGACCCCCTTTCTAGGAAAATTATGCAGAAACATCCCATCCTGAAGACCCAGAGTAAGACACATAGATTAACCTGATGGGATTAGATGATGAAGGTACTATTTTTCTGACCCAAGATGATCAGGAATTGCATATGCTACAACAATTGCAAATCCAGTCTGGAGAGTCATTTGACTAAAAAAGGTTACAATTCTACCATCTTTGAAGTACATAAGCAGTATAACCTAAGGAGTAAAAAGAATTCTGATATCTCCGACCAAACCAAGAAAACAGTGCCAAATCAACCAAAGAAAATTAAAGAAGCCTCGGTTTCTAAAGTCCTCCAGATTCTCCCCAGACAAAACCAGAGTTCTGTTGGTCTTACCATTGAAGATATTACCCCTAATCAACCTTCTGATGATCAACCTGCTTCTTCAACTTCCCCCAAAAAACTAGTGGACACACCTCAAAATACTAGATTGGAAAATTCACAAAAAGAAGTCCCCAATAAAGGAAAATAAGACCATCCCACTCAAAACCCTGCTGTCAAAAGTACAAACCCTCAAATAGAGAAAGCCCCCTTGCCTTTTAATTTGGGAGCAGAGGTAGGTAAGCTAAAGATTTCAGTCCCTTTGACAGAGTTAATCAAGAATGAAACCTACAAAACACAGATAAACCAGACCCTGAACCTTGCTAAGAATGAAGATTATGTTAACTTGTTTGATGACCAACCTGAACTTATATTTGGTTCAAATGTCAATGGCAAACCATTAGAAGGAGGGATACCACCTTTCTACATTAGCCTTGGCATCCATGACAAAATTATTCATAACGCAATGTTGATTTCTGGTGCCTCCCACAACTTAATGCCCAAATCAGTAATGGAAAAATTGAACCTAGACATTAAAATACCTTACAAGGACTTATTTTCATTTGACTCAAGTCAAGTAAAGTGTCTGGGGTTGATTAAAGACCTTTGTGTTACCTTAGTTCAATATCTTGCCAAGAGCATCCTTATGGATATTGTAGTTGTTGACATCCCACCGAAGTATGGCATGTCGTTATCCAGGTCATGGGGAGCCAAACTTCAGGGATATCTATAACTTGATATGCCATATGTGACAATTTTTGTTTTGGACAACCAAAGAAGCTATACCAAGAAACTTTAATGAAATACATGGTGAGTAGCCAGGATCAGCCTCAATACTTTCCTATCTACTCTATACATTCGAACATTGATTCTTTTATTTTTTATAATACTGATGAAACACAAGGAACTCTTTTAGACAGTGCTGATACAAAACCAAAAGAAATTGCAGTTTCAAAACAAAAGGAAACTATCCAAACTTTAGAACTTTCCTCTAAACAAGGTAGTCAAGCAAAGGAATAACTGGTGGAAACAGATGATACGAATTACGAACATGAGATATTGTCACATCTTGGGTTTGATGGGTTAGTAAATAAGTTTGGAATAGGACCAGGAGTTTGGATATACAATCAAGAGAATGATTATTCAGAAGACCATGCATACAAACTAAATTTTAAATGCACTAACAATATGGCTGAGTATGAAGCACTACTTTTAGGTCTTAAATTAGTTAGGAAGCTAGGAGCTATAAGAGTTTCTATTATGGGAGACTTTGAATTAGTGATAAAACAAATTAATGTTGTATATATGACCAAAAATCCTAGATTAAGTTGTTATAGAGGAACCATTGTAGAAATACTAAACACTTTCTTAGAAACCAAAGTTGTTGTAATTCCTAGAAAACATAACATGCAGGCTCATAGTTTAGCAATGTTTTCCAGTACCTGTAAGTTACCCTTTTAGCCTAACTATCAGTACACTGCTAAAGTAAGGAATAGGCCTGCAATCCTAGATAATTTGAAGAACTGGAAAGTATTTGTTGATGAAAAACAAATAAGCAACTTTTTGATTTCAGAACAAGAATTTGTAAATAGAAATATAGATACTGACACATCAACAAACCTTAACACGAAAGATAAAATAGAAATTAACGAGATAGAAGGTGAAGAAATAGATAGATTCCATCCCACTAAATTCACAAAATTAGATGTAAACAACCTAGAACAAGTTGAGATTGATGAGATAATTAACGAAGACACTGAGGTAATTAATCTCAAGGACAATTTCTTGCCCAAGGGATTAGCCCCTTTGGAGGACCTGTTTGATTCAAATGATTTCCCTAGAAAGCCCAAAATGGAACCTTTGAAATCTGATATGGAGGAGTGTAATATTGGGACTGATGAGAATACAAAATTGATCAAACTTTCTAAATCATTACCTCCTACTAAAAGAGTAAAACACATTGAGTTGTTAAAAGAATTTCAAGATGGTTTTGCTTGGATTTATGAGGATCTCAAGTCCTATGACACTAGAATCATACAACACACAATCCCTATAAAAGAAAATCAAAAACATTTTATACAAAAACTTATAAGGAAAAATCCTATCCTTTTACCTTTAATTGAAAAGGAAATCCAAAGAATGTATGATGCTAAGATAATTGACCCTATCAGATTTTCTAATTGGTTTTCTAACTTGTTGCCAACCAGAAAGAAAACTGGTGAAATCAGACTATGTGTGGACCTTAGGAACCTCAACAAAGTATCACTCAAAGATAATTACCCTCTCCCCAAAAAGGATCATATTTTACAAAGGGTAGTTGGATCAACCAGGATCTCATTATTGGATGGGTTTTCTGGTTACAATCAGATCTTAGTTCATCCTAATGACCAAGCCAAGACTGCTTTCACTACTCCTTGGGGCACATTCATGTATGTGAAAATGCCTTTCAGACTAATGAATGCAGGAGCCACCTTCCAGAGGGCTATGAATGTAGCCTTTGCCAAAGAAATTCATGATTGCCTAGTGATATACCTAGATGACATTACTATATTTTCAAAATCTGACAACCAACATTTGGATCATCTAAGGTAGGTTCTTATTAAATGTAGGAAATATGGAATTTCTTTGAACCCTAAGAAGTCATTGTTTGGATTAAAATAAGGAAAGTTACTAGGTCATATAATTTCAAAAGATGGTATCAGAATAGACCCTGCAAGAATAGAAGCCATCTTACAGATACAACATCCAAGGAACATCAAAGAATTACAAGCTTTCTTAGGGAAAATTAACTTTCTTAGGATATTTATTTCCAATTTAGAAGAATTAATTAGATCACTAAACAATATGTTGAAAAAAGATTCGGCCAAAAAATGGACTGCTGAGGCTAAGAAATCCTTTGAAGACATTAAACTGGCCTTAACAAGAACACCATTTTTTATCCGTCCAAAATTTGACAAAGATTTCATCTTATTTTCCTTTGCTTTTGAGCACACAATTGCTACAGTTTTACTGTAGAAAAATGACAAGGGCTATGAACAACCTATTGCTTTCTTTAGCAAGGCCCTGAGGGATGCATCCCTAAAATATAACATAATGGAAAAACAAGATTTTGCTTTGGTCAAAGCTATCAAGGACTTTAGAGTATATATTTATATTCTCATATAGTGGCCTATGTTCCCAATTTAGTTGTCAAAGACATCCTAACTCAGGGTCGTCCAGATGAAAAGAGAGGAAAATGGATTGCTACTATTTTAGAATATGATATAGAAATTAGACCAAGTTAATCAAGGGCCAAGGTTTAGCCAAGCTTATGGTTGAGTCAAACTGTCAGGCCCTGGATATAAACTTTATTGCACAAATGGATAACCAAGAGGAGATAGCAACTCCACTAATCAATCAGGCCTTTATTGAATCACCATGGTATGCTGATATCATTTATGTTTTACAAAATTTGCAAGCTCCTCCAAGATTATCTAAGACTGAAAGTAGATCTTTGAAGATGAACTCCTTAAAATTTTGCATATTAGACAATGCTTTGTTTTGGAGGAATCATGAAGGTATTCTTCTCAATTGTTTATTAAAAGACGAGTCTGACAAATTATTACAAGAGTTTCATGAAGGTTACTGTGGAGGACACCTTTACTGGAAAACCACTGCAGATAAAATTCTTAGATCTGGTTTTTACTGGCCAACTTTGTTCTCTGATGTAAAGAAACATGTGACCTCCTGCCACAAATGTCAAATTTTTTAGGGAAAGAAAAAACTTCTACGTTTATCGCTAAAACCAATTTCTGCTGAAACACCTTTTCAACAATGGGGGTTAGACTTCATTGGTGAGATTCACTCACCTTCCTATGCCCAACACAAATGGATCCTCACTGCCACAAACTATTTCACCAAATGGATAGAGGCTATACCTTCAAGGCAAGCCATTGACACTGTTATCATAACCTTCCTTGAAACCAACATTATATCAAGATTTGGATGTCCAACTAAGCTCATTACTGATAATGCAACAGCCTTCAAATCCAAAAGGATGATAGATTTTTGCAACAAGTATCATATAACCTTGGGCCATTCCACATCCTATTATCCTCAAGGAAATGGATTGGAAAAATATTCAAACAAAAGCCTGGTGAACATCATAAAAAAGTTGTTGGAGGACAATAAGAAGATATGGAATAAAAAGTTAGTCAATGCCTTATGGGTAGATAGACTAACCAAAAATAAATCAATTGGTACCTCTCCCTACCAACTAGTCTGTGGGATGGAAGTTGTTTCCCCATCTTCCTTGGGAACACTAGTAATGAAGCTGCTCCAAGAATTGCAAGTTGAACCAAATGACATCCAAAGAAGAATCAACCAAATAATTCATTTACAACAAACCAAGGACGAAGTGTACATCAGATCTTAGGTTGTGCAGGAAAGGATCAAGAATATTTTTGATAAAAGGACCAAGGCTAAGGATTTCTACCTTGGCGAAAAAGTCCTAAGATGGTATTAAAGGAGGGAAGATAAAGGTAAACATGGGAAATTTTATTTCCTATGGAAAGGCCCATATGTCATTTATGCTTTTAGAGGTAATAATGCTTTCTTCCTCAAATAAATGGATGGTACAAAAGTAGAAGGTGGACCAGTGAATGGTCAGATGCTCAAACACTATTTTGAACCTAACTACTGATTTTTACTTTCCCTTGTACATATTCCATTTTTTTTCAAAAAGTTTAGTTCGGATTGGATGGTGGCCATTGAAGTTGAAGCCCAAAGAGAAGGCCCTAAGCTTTAAAGGATCCACTATCATAAGTATCAATAATGTAGAGGCACAGAGGGTAATTTTTCAAGGTAACATCAGCAACAATCCAAAGGATACTAATTTACAAAGCTCTTGACATTTCACCAGGAAATGCCATACCCAAGTGGAGCCATTGTTAGGTTCCTATACCAATAGGAGTCATAATTTTCATTGAATAAGGTTATGACTTGTAATATTGTACATGCCTTTTCTTTCTACAAATGTTTTCCATATTAAAAAGTTAAAAAAATGTAAAGAGGGTATGTCCTAAAAGAATAATCAAAGGACAAAAATAATGAAAATAGGTCACAAAAAATGAAAAATATGAACCCCAAGAAAACAAAAAGACCATGAAAGTGTGCAAGTCAAAATGTCACTACTATTTACTTTTTATGCTTAATGAATGATTGTGTGCAGCTTGTTACTTATGCCACAATCCATGAATAGTCAAAATGTTTAAACTTGGCTATTTCATGTTTGAATTTTATTGTTTATAGATAGATAATAAATTCTAACCAAACAATGTAATCTTGGAAGATAATTAGATAGGTAGAGTAAATAAAAGGAGCTCAACTGTTTAATATGAGCCCTTGGATATGATAAGGTTAGAATTAGATAGTTTATTTTGTAAAGAAAAGAAAATATTGATAAGGGTTTGCTAGCTTAAATGCACCCTAATAAAGTGAAGAAAAAAATGGTAGAATGAGTAGATGGATAAGCAGAAGAAAGGTTGCAGAAGTATGGTGATTGATTAAACAAAAAGCATATTTATCATTTTTCATCATATGCTCCAAATGTGAATGGAAAATCAAGCATGTAAATGGATTTCAAAGTCAGTTAATTAACTCCCCCCATTCATTTCACCCTTGTACTTAACTAATTTCCTATAATAAAGTTCTAATTATTTAAAACCTTTAAGTCAAAGTGGCTCAGAGCATTTCTCTGATCTTTGGAGCGATTGGACCCTCAACTCAATGACTTATGGATATAAAATAGTAGATTTCCCTCATAAATTCATCCCCCCCATCAGTTCATTCATTTTCCTAATAAAACTCCTTTTCATAATGGTAAAACACTTTTTGCCTAGGAAAAGCACTTTTCCCCATATAAAGCACTTTCATACCATAAACCCACAAAAATGCTTTACCCTAAGTGTTGATGTAAATATGTGAAAAACATGTAATTCACAAAAAAGTATTGTAGTTAGTGTTTTTCCCTTTTCTACCCATTTTTCATATTAATTACTAACTTTTATTAATATATACAAAATCCCTGAAAAACCCAATTTCTGTATATATTTAATTCCCATGTATAAATTAGCCCTACCCCTTAGTTTAATTATAAACTATAGTACTACCCATATCCCACAAAAATAAATAACCCCGCCTTAGCCCTTAATCACGCATTAGAGCACCCCAATGAGATTAAACTCTAAATTAATCTCATACCACCATAATTAAGTGCCCATCGAGCCCCCCACTAGCCTCCGTGCAACTTCCCCTCCCGATCACCATGTGATCATCCCCCTTTTCATCCGGCGACCCTTATCCATATCGGGCCAACCCGACATCTATCTTTTACCCACCCGATAAAATGGTTTCTCCCCCAGCCCCCAGTGCTATGTGTCATCCGATGAATGGAATTGGGAGGCCCCTCTCGAATACCACCAAGCACCCAAAAGTGGTGCAATATAAACCGTTTACTGCCCTCCCGCTATGTGACAAATCAGCGATTGTTCACCCCATACCCACCAAAACTAACTTTTTATGTATAAAATCTAAAAAGCCCCAAATTGTTTGTTTTCACTAACATTTCATCTGCAATCCTCTGTATGCATGCACGACACCTACGAACGTCGAAGCGGTCAACCCACGTACAATTTCACTCAAAAGATGTCGCAAACAACCCAGTCAGCCTTGTAGCTTATACAAAGCCATTTGACCACTTGTAGTCATCATCCATTCTAGGTATTTAAACCAAAATTCACCAAATACACTGTGAATTTCAAAAGTAACCAGCTGTCGAGTGTTTTAGTTAAGATAAAAATTAATTAAAAACTACACACCTTGCTGAAACACCATTGCCCTAAATACTGCAAATTACCCTCCCCCATTACTCAAATCCACAAGAACTGAGAATGGCAACCCCTATTTCTATGGATGTGAGACCTATCTCCAAGCCCAATTTAGACCTGGACCACCTTCCCCTAGCTGATAAAGATTTCTAGATAAAAGATACCATCGTTATAGAGCTCCTGCTGAAAATACATTGCCAAAAGTAGGGACAAGTTCTTGAACCATGCTGATGAAATTGGCCTTTGGGAGTAAAATTTTCTCAAGTACCAATTCCCCCAATTCCACATTTTTCCCAAAATTGCACATATGTGCTATGCTTGCTACATCCCTAGTCACAGAACCATCATGTCTCATGACCAAAAATTCCTTTTCACCATCACTCCTGAGTCCATAAATGAGATGTTGCAGCTCCAACCAGGGCCAAACCTAACTCCCCTCCCAATTGGAGACCTGTTAGATTTATATCCCAAACTCAACTCTGCAAGATTGGCCGAATTGATCTAAACCTTCATCATAGAAGGGAAGTATACCCCCCAAAACCCTCCTCCATATGTAGCAACTATATTTTCTCCTTGGGGCCGAAATATTGTATCCATGATATCTTGTGTTTTGGGTTACTCCACAAGTGAGTACATTGATGAAATCATCCTGGCTTTCATGTCCATCTACACCTAAGGACAACCTCCTGTAGTTCTTATGAGTTTGCCACATTCATAGCTGACTGAATGCATGAATAGTTCAAAAGAATGGGAAATGAAAGGATTTTCAAGTACTCCTCAGTTTTATACCACATGTTTTTATATTATCAATCAGAGAAATTCCCATTCACCCTTCAAAATATGGACACCAAGGGTCAGCCCAAGTGACTCATTTTTTGGATCCCATTGATCCACTAGTACCAGTCTCCATAATCTTACTTTGATTTTATTGATTTATTTGTACACCTAGTCATGACAATGTTGACTGGAAGTCCTCCTCCAAGGATTAGTACAGAAATAAAAATAATCCTCCAATTATCTAAATAGACCAAAGTTGGTGGCTAGTACCTTTACCAGAACCACACAAAGATCAGGATATATGGTTGCATGCTTGCACCATACAAATTGCCAAGATACCTCCCTATGAGGTTGTTTTCTTTAGAATATTACAGTCAAATCATCAATGCCGATGAGATAAATTTTGCAAATGCCAAGAAGAAGGCCAATTTCAAAATAAAATACCAAATAGGCCCCTTCATATGCAATTCTAGAGAGGTTGGCCAAGAGGCAAACCTAATATTACAAAGGATGAAGTTCCAAAGAAGTTTTGTCTAGAGATGTGATCATTTGGAATTCATCACAAAGATTAGACAAAAGGTCAAGCTTGGACCTTTCATTCACCATCCCATACCTAAGATAGAAGCTTATGAAAATCAAATTGAATGGGTGGAAGGTACCCTAGTAGACTAGGAGAACACCAGAGTAGATATTGAGAATGCTCTTTTTGATTTAGAAAAGCAGCTTGATGACAACTCTTTTCTGCAAGTACCAGAAAAACTAGAAACTACCATGAGCACTCGTCCAGTCATGCAAACTCCTCAGAACGAGGAGAAGGCCCCAAAAAGAAACATAGAAGGAGCTTCCACCTCAGGGATGGCCACCTCTGATTTAAAGCAGGAATAAAACAAGAGGCAAAGGCTAAATCCAACCTATGAGCAAGAATACACTGAAGGCTCAGCTAAGATCACCAATACAGAAGCAGAAAGAAGCAGGCCTGCCACTCCATCTGGAGGCATACAAGAGCCTTCCACTTCACAAACACAGGTATTAAAAAGGCAGCTCAGTATGGAAGTATCTTCCTTCAGAATGCCTGTAGACAAAGACCAAGACATCAAGGAAATATATAAAGAAATCAAGGCTAGAAATGAGAGGCTCAAAGCCCAAACTTATGCTCAATACCTAAAACTCACCCCTACCAATCAAACACGGATAATGTCAGCCTTTGACATTAAGGAGGGGAAGCTGCAAATGACCTTTGTGAAGCCTACAAATCAACAGCCAAGAACAACCTCAGATTTCAAGAAAATAGATTTTGAAGTGCTGGCAAGGGATATTCATCCCATAGACCAAATTGAGCTACACAAGCAAACAGGGGAGATGATATACTCCACTTTGACTAGAAATGCCATACTTGCTCACTGGCTACAAAACTCTTTAAACAACATCTCGGCTCAATTCCAATTAGAGAAGGCCTCCTCACAGGCCAAGGACACCAGGATCAAGTCCTTAGAGGACTTAGTATTTGAATTGGGACACGATCCCAAGGAGATAAAAGTTGCAGAACGGGTTATTAAAAACAAGAATGATGACATAGTTGCATTGAAAAAATAGCTAAAGATACCCAATCTACTACATCCACAAACAATAGAGGTTCTAGAAGCCCAACAAGGACATGAAGAACTCATGGAATTAGTCTTAAAGATGAATGATCAACTCAAGGAGACAGAGAAGGAGTTGGACACTTTAATTCAATCGAAGCAAAGTGACTTGGCCACAAATTCCAAAACTGTCATCCCCATAGTATCCACAGCAGTTCCTTCTACCCTGGTAGCATCATTGGCACCTATAGTTCCACTTGCAACAGCCTTGCCAGCAATAATGGAATCTACATCAGCAACAGGTACATCAGGAGAGAAAGCAACAGAACTTGTCAAAGCCATGGAAGAGATGTCTATCCAGGATACAAAGATGAAAAAGCTAAAGGAAAAAGTGGCAAGTCTGGAAACTGACTACAAACTTGGTCAACTCAAGTAGAAAGAGGAAACACAAAGGGCCCAGAGAATGGGTGAGAGGATCAAAATCCTAGAGAAGGATTTAACACTTGATAAGCCACTTGGAAAAACCAAAGAAATGATGTGGGCCAATATCGTTGACTCTGTCAATGATATTTGGCCATTAATCCAAGTTATTTTTGAGAAAATAGAGCTAGTGAAGATAGCTACTGAAGCTATCCAGAAAGTAAGGTAGGAATTGGGAAATAAGCCCGAGGATGCAAATAGACTCATCCATTTCCTCAATAGCAAAAATAGATATGAGCTACAGGAGCTGAACATTGAAGATAGAACTACCCCATTTTAGAAATAAGGAAGGTCCTTTCCAAAAGGAACCTTATGCTTAATTTGGAAGAAAAGTGCCACAATATGCAGGTAGCCATTGATAGGTTCATGGCTAAATTTTAGATTTTGAGGGAGAAAGGTCTGCCTAGTCCTATGGTCATTAATGACAAACTCATGACACAGTTAGACTATGGGGATAGACACAGAAAATTGGCTAAGGATCAAGCCAGTTCCTCATCCATTAAAGCCTAGCCAATGGGCAAGGTATTATATGACACATTTGAGAACTTGTTTTTCCTTGAACATGAGGTAAACCATTTGTTCCTCACCAAGCCCAATTTTTCAAAGTATACTGAGGCTGATGAGATTTATAGAAGGATGATAAATGTGAAATTACCAGATGCACAATGGTGGGAAACTGTGACTGGCTTACTGTGATAAATTAACAGCTAAAAGTTACCAACAGTAAATATAAAAACAACAAGATGAAACAGGTAAAGACAACACAACAGGGTCAAAGAGTATGAGATGAAAGATCAAAGTAAAGAAGACTCCAGTGTGAAAATACCACAACTATCATCCAGCAAAGGGCTACATCTTGTTGAAGAATATACAACAAGAAATGCTAAATTTAGGAAGTGCTAAAAATAGATCTTCTACAAACAACATGTCTAAAAATAGCAGTTTGGCTAATGAACATTTTGGCCACATTGGGTGAGAGGTAAAAATGCTAAAAATAGAAACTTCTAAAAATAGCATTTATGGGTCCCTTCCTATTTATAGCAGTCCCTGGTCTATCTATAGGAAGTAAAAACAAATTTGGTCTTACCAGTAGTTTAAAATATTAATTAATTAATCTCCATGAGTTAATTAGTTATGGAAAATTAAACTTGAAGTCTTTGTGAGATCATGCAATTATTTTCTCTCTCGATTTAGGAGTTTATCCCTTGATTAAAGGAGATAAGGTTCAGTTCTATATTGATAGGATCAGTTGACTTAGTTTAACTTAGTCATGTCCAGTTAGATTAATTTAACAAGTTGTTAAATTAATGAGATATAGTTTGTTGATGCTTTTTTGCATGTGACAACTATTATTTTCAGATAACTGAGTATTATCTCATGAATAACTGATGCATGGAAGTTCAGACAAAGACCCAGTTGAGATCAGATGAGGGACAGTGTACTATCAGATGCTAGGATATTTCTAGTAAGTATTTCTTGCATGAGGAAGGAATCTATATTCTTCTATGACTACGTAGTTGGACCTAAGGTGATAGTAGGTATGATTAGGCCAATTTATAGCCTATATATTGAGGCCTAGGTAGTCCATGATTTTCATCTTCTGATTGAAGATCATCAGAGTACAAAGAGAGCAGGATAGCTTTTGAGCTGATTCTTTTTGTATGTTGTTGAGGATTTCCACTTGATTGATAATACAGTGTTGGGGTTTTATGGCGGTGCTTTCCCTAGTGATATATTCTATGTTATGTGTGATTGATTCCTTCTTATCAGTTACATGTGTTCATGCTTGATGTTGCTCATGTTCAATTAAGCTTCCGCAAAGTTTATGGTAGATGTAGATCTAGTATTATGCTTTAGTACATTGCATATATCAGTTGGATCTGCAGGTGAAATTTCTATATGATATCAGTGAGCTAGCTGATTTGTAAAAAAAGTTCTACATGGTATCAAAGCTAGCTGATTTGTAGGAAAAATTCTACAAAAATTCTACATGGTATCAGAGCTTGCAGATTTGTAGAAAAATTCTACAAAATTCTACACATCTCAACCATAAAAGCCAGCACAACCATAATTAAAGGGAAAGAAAGAAACAAATCATTAGCTGTCTCTATCTTCTTGCTATAAGATATTTGTATTTCCTAGAATAAATTTCAAGTCGTTTGAGATATTTTGTAATAAGTTTTGCATAAATACTTTGCAATTCGAAGTACATAGTGTGGATTCCAAAACATTTCTATAGACTATTTCTCTCGAATTAGAAATTATATTGTATCAATGACTGGATTAGCTTACTGGATCAAGGAATAAAGATCAAACATTATACAGGATTCTTGTGTAAAGCGAAATACAAATAAGTATTCTCTCATGTTCAATGTTGTGTTCTTTCATGTTTTTCGTAATATTTATGTATCTCTAAAATCTTAATGTTGTAACATGGAATGATATTTCATAAATTTCTTAAATGCACTCTATCTTGACTATTATGCATTATTATATGCTTTCTTCACAAATCTAAGTTAAGGAATTCTTGATTCTTCCTTAGTTTAGGTGATTTCTTGTGATTAGTAGAAAAGGATGATTAATTGCCCTTTGTTCATGATTATCCTTTGTTCTCCATTTTGATCCCGCTCTAAGGATTCTTGAGTGTCGTTTCACCCTGGTTAGAATTACTTCACCCATTAGGCCTAAAGATTTGCATTTTGCTCTACTAGCTTGCCCTATGAACATTTCCTCTAATGAATTGGTCCAGTCCTGTTATCCATTTGTTGACTCCATAGCCCAATGATTTGAAGACCTAGCTCTATCCACCTACTTTGAGAATTCCACCACCCAAATTTCAAATCAAAACCAAAACCCTAAATAACACTAAGAACTAGCCTAAAACCCCATAAGAAACAAAGCTAAATTATATAGAGAGAACCCTCTCTGAGTCATAGGTTGGCTAGAGACTACACTGAAAAGATTGGTTTGTGGTTACCTCTGTTTCTTCCTTCTTCTGATAACTTCTAAGGAAATTCCGAGTGATAACAATAGAAACCTGAAGAAATTCTACTACCCGGAGAGTGGAGTTACAAGATTGGAATTGCAACAATCAATTGCGGGAGTGCAAAGAGAAGGGATTTTGAACATGTTGAATGTGTCACGCTTTGATCGAAGCCAATTTAGTACAATCCGTGTGTGGTAGCTCCTTACACTGGTACATGATAGTTGCATGTGACTAGGAATGAGGATCATGATTAATGAGATGCTCGTTAGGAGAATAACAGCGTTTCCATATCAAGGAAAGGACCTCGTGGATGAATTCGTGGGTAAAAAAAAGGCAACGAGATGGCTGAGATGATGAAGGAAAAGTTTGGATTAGTGAACAAATCTCACGACTATGAGATAAACTCTATCAAGGATCATGGTGTGTGCTTCGCCACACATATCTTACTAGGGAAGATCACAAGGAAACGTGGGGCCAATGAGGTGCCTGTAGTAGTGTGGTGAAGTAAAATTCTAAGTGCAAACACAAACAATTCCTCTAGCCCGACAGTGGGTCTAGCCAAAAACAAGAAATTCTATGGAAGATTTCCGTAGGTTAGAACCAATTAAGAGGGCCTACCTCTTAGTACACTTATCCTGTTTGATGATGACCTTGCTTTCTCGCTCCAACTATCTCCTATTTCCTTCTTCGAATACCTGAAACAAGTAAACAACAACAAACAACAGTCGTGATAATAGAAAAATTGTATTCAACCTACTTAATAGGTCAAGAAACATTAAGCCATAAACATGTGAGATGACATATTATGTAGGAAATCAATCAATAGTTGCATATATATTAAATCAATAAGAGATTACAACCATTTTCTTGATGTTGTGGTTCTCCTCCGATAAAACCAGGTTCCCACACACTTCCATTAGAATTCCATGATGGCCTCAACAATGATAGATTTAAGGCTCTTCCCTTTATTCTTCACAATAAACCAAATTCACACTTCTCCCTCACAAAACTAGAGAGCTACAACAATGAATAACTTGCTGATCACTCCAAAATTAATTAGCACTAGCACACCAACATTAACACTAGCTTGTGCTTGGGAAAAAGGGAGGTTTATATAGGATGAATGGATGGGAAATGGTTCCTCTTCTCATGGGAGAAGGTCTTATCTCTTGAGGTAGTTCCATCCTTATAGGGGAAAGTAGCCTAAACTGACATCCTCAACTCCATTCGGCCCAACCATTTACAAACTTCTGTTATGAAGCTTCTAGAGCTAGAAGCTTCGGCTCCTTATTTTAAAAACTTTCCAAAAGAGGATCGGTGCGAATGGAACAAGTATCATTCACTTCGGTCGGTGCAAGGGACAATGTTAATCCCTACATATCAGCATGAGGAGGACACTGGTCATTAGTGTCAGTCTTGGAAACTGGGAAAAACAAAAGATTTTTGGGAAATGATGTAAAGGGGAATTGTTTTGCTCATGAAGAGGGACACAACGGGAGTTTCTTCATGAAGGGGAAGCATGTAGGGTTCAGTGTAGAGTTCCTCTAGGATCATGGAACATGGAGTATCGGGATAGTGACAAAATGCTATGTAACATATTCTCCCTAAAGCATGAAGGTCGAACTAGAGTGAGGGTTGAAATGCTTTATGAATCAGTGTGGGGAACCAGAGTCTATCATCGAAAAACTTGCAAGGAGGCAAAGATACATAAACATAAATGAAAACTATATCAAATGATACATGAATCATGGTATGGACGCATCCATCCAGTAAATGATCATGTAAATGGATCTAGGCATGGGCGCAACCATATGATAAAGAGGATCATATCGAAACCAAGGTATGGTTGCAGCCATCCAATAATGAGAAGGATCACATATGATAAATCATGGTATGGTTGTAACCATCCATCTGAGAGAGACATGTATATCAACTTGATCATGTCACACCACCTTGCAACTTGGACTTTTGTAATCTGAGCCTAGGTTCTTGTGCTCCAACACGAAGCGACCAAAGTATAAATTCTAACATGTGAATAGATGTGTTGACATCGAACATGCTAGAAAATAGCTTGATTACCAGCTGAAGATGTGAACTATTAAAAAGCGTGAGAGAAACCGCCAATAATGATAATGGTACTCAAGGTACTATCAACACAATTCATGGAATGTGAATAAAGGAACTGTAGCTGAACACCTGTGAAATCACTCGATTTAAAGCCAATGATGTATACCTTTTGTCGAGTGTGAAGAACTTTCCGTTAGGGAAAGCAAGCTCTAAGGTACTGGAAATGAGTGTCTTGGTTAGTTTCCCAGATAATGAGTCGAAGTCAACAGGAAGTGAATGTGTCGAAGGAGGGCCATGATGTATCCCACATCATCGACACGAGACAAAGGGATGCAAAATGATTTTTTATGATACAGAGAATTAGGGGTAAGTGTAACTGCAGAAGGAAAACTCTTGAACATATCAGCGACATGACTAGAAGTTTGGCAGCTTTTGGATCCATAGAATCGGTGGTCATGATGATGTGGTAGAGATCAAATGGAAGGGAAAAATGAATGGCCCAACCCAGGAGGGTTAATGATGAAGTGAGGATATCCCAACCCAACACGAAGCAGAATGTGTCATGTTCAAGAGTGAGTTGCCAACACGACTTATCGAATTTCCAAATTTTCCCCCACCATTTCTGGTAGGTACCCCAATTATTTTTTAATCACAATCTTGAAGGGGATAACATATGCTTACACTGTAAGTCCATCCTTCGGATGAATCTGACCTAGTAAGTTTAACGAGCCCTAGGAAGGATAAGCTCATGTTTGTCATGGTGACGAATCCGATGTCATTGTCTGTTTTAACGAGTCTGACAAAGGTGTAACTCGGTTGTTTTTCATGTTTAGAGAGTTTGAAAAAGACACATAAAATAAAACTCCACATGGTCCCTTTTCATACATTTGTGTCTCTCGAGCCCAAAAAGGTAGAGAGCGATACTTGAGAGAACCGCTTGACTATTTCAGTCAAGGAGTACCTTTTTTGTAAATAGTGCACCTCGGCCTGAAAAAGGGGTAAATGTATATTGTTCGCATGATGTTTCACATCCATTAAAGAGTTCAAAATGACAAGAGCTCAACAATATTTTCATGTTTAAAGGGTCAGAAAAGAGCTTGAAAGCGGACCCCCCATTTTATTCTCTTTGACGAGTCAAAAAGGGAAAAATCTTAGCGATCTTTTCATTTGAGATTTACGAGTCAAGAAAAGAGCTTAAAGGTGACTCATCCCAAAGGAACGAGTGTTATAAAGGGTAGCAACTGGTTCCGGCAATGGAGGAACTGCTCAAAACATGTAATGGTCAAGAGGATGGCTAATAAAACCACTAATTTCTGTGGTTCATTAGGAAAGGAAAAAACAACCAAGTGAAATAATATGATCGGCCAAAGAGATGGTGTAATGAAACAACCAAGGCTCATATAACAGAAATTAGCCAATGAAAACAACAATCACGAGATGTAAATTGGGCATTGGTTCATTTTTACACAAGCTTGAACCATGGGGAACTCTGCTTGAATTCAGTTTCATGTTTACACAAGCTTTAAACAAAGATAAACTATGCTTGAAATAAGTTTGCATGCCCCCAGCACAATGACTCAATTCGAGGTACATGCCCCCCAAGCTTCATTTCATTCAGCTAGGTGGATGGAATGAAGGTTCACTTTTGAGATCGAGGAAAGATTCAACTAGGATTTTACGAGATCTTAATCAAAGTGATCCAGGTGGATATTGGTGGCCACCTGCCAATTCCATCTGGACCCCCATCATTGTTTCTCTCAGCATTTTCAGTTTCCTTAATTGTAGCACAACTTACTATTTTTAGCAGTTTTTCGGGTCCTGAACTTCCAGAGCTG
>APFE030666124.1:83932-117996 GCA_000404065.3 Pinus taeda
CTCATCTCATGGAGGAGCTCAACGCAATGCGGACCATTGCTTCCTAAGGGGGGAGGAATGATCCAGGTGGATATTGGTGGCCACCTGCCAAGTCCACCTGGACCCATCATTGTTTCTCTCAGCATTTTCAGTTTCCTTAATTGTAGCACAACTTACTATTTTTAGCAGTTTTTTGGGTCCTGAACTTCTGGAGCCGTTTTGAGGCCCTAAACGACATTTTTTGGGAAATCTAGGGGTAACATGGGTCCATGGACCATGTTTCCCTTCCCAAAGTGGTAGTTCTCGGAGAGATCTTTCTAACGAGCTATCGTACGCGTCAAACGAAGATCATATGCCAAAGTTACGACCCTGGGAAATTGATGTACCAATTTACCCAAACGGGGCCCAAAATTTGGCGTTTCATCTTCTAGGGTTAGGTTTTTGGATGTGAAGGGTTTTTCGTTGTTTATCAACAATAAATAGGCCTCCGAGCCTCATTGTAATACAGTTCAGAGGCATGTAGTCACCACATCTCTTCTCAGAGATAAGTTAGCATCGCCCTAGCTGGTTTATTTTGCATTTCTGGTTGTAAGCATATTTCGGTATTTTCCATTAATGAAATGAAGCATTGTTTCCGCTGCATCTTTGTGTATATGGTTATCTCTGTATTTTGTTGCGTTCCTGTTTAAATCCAGATCACAAAGACTCGATTTGGAAAAGGGAGTTGTTTCATTTTATAATGAGGTTGGCATGGTAAAAGAACTATCCTTGAACATTTGTTTCATTTTTTAACAATGTTGACATAGTAAAAGAACTATCCTCAATACTCCTTGTTTCATTTTTTTTAATGAGCGTGACACAAGACAAAGAGCTATGCTCACACCCTTTGTTTCGTTTTTTAACGAGCTTGACACAAGACAAGGAACTATGATGACACCCTTTGTTTCATTTTTTAACAAGCTTGACACAAGACAAGGAACTATGCTCACATCCTTTGTTTCATTTTTTAAGGAGCTTGACACAAGATAAGGAACTATGCTCCAAACTCCTTGTTTCATTTTTTAATGAGGTTGACATAAGACCAGGAACTATCCTCACGACTGCTATTCATGACCCATAAGAGAACATGGCTCCCAAGAGGTCTTCACTAGATAGAAGAACTACACTCTCAGAGGAATACATGTCATTTGTTACCAAAGACAGATAAAGTTCTAAAGCCCCTAGTACATAATGTACTATACCATATATGTGATCATCAGCAAACGCAGAGATGAAACGGGTAGACACATAATTGACCTGTGGCAAGGAAGGTACTTCTTGCAAAAAATATCTGATAGGGGATGTGGTTGCAAAGGAGGCGTCTGGTGACCAATGAATGACAATTGATCAGTAGTCACAATTCTCTCTTCATGTGGAAAACAAACCACACAGAAAAGTGAAGAAACAAGAGCTCCCAGGACATAAACATAGTCGCGTCCAAGGAGAAGATTGAAATCTAAGGGACCTTGGACTACCATCATGTCTATATAGATGGTCTTTCCTCCCAAAGTAATAGGGAACTTTAGAAGGATCCCTAAGGGATGGTTGGTTCCTCCATTGAAGGCCAACAAATTTTGAGTAACAGGCACAAGCCATGGGGAACCCAAAGCTTTCCAAGTAGTAGAAGAAATCACGCTAACAGATGAGCCTTCATCTAACATAGTGCCATGTACTACCATATTATAGGCTTGTCTGTGATCTGGAAAGGCACATAAGATGGGAAGTGGAATGTAGTCAATTGACTCCAATCAAAAGAAATGACAGAACTAATTGATAGGGGTATCATACGATTGTCCCCATGCTCTGCAGGAATAGAAGAAAGATTCTCCTGAACAACCAGGATGGGAGGGTAACTCTTTGATTCATGAGAATCTGAGGAGATGAGAAGAACATGAGTAGTATTATCACCACTCTCTTCAGGAACAAAGTGATCAACTGAAGGCGGAGATAAGTTGACACTCTTTTGGACCAATGGTTGGTCGGGAACAAACAAAAGAGAGTCTTGTTCAGGAAGATAGGATGGGCAAGAGATGAATCCAAGTCAATCTCTTTACCAACTAGGAGAGGGTTATAAGAAAGCCTCTGATAACCAACAAGAAGTTGGGATTGAGGAGTTGCAAGTTTTTCAAAAACTTTGGAAGCTTTATCCATAAGAGGACAAAGGTGAAGAAGACGCATCCCTTCACATAACCTATAGGGGAATCTAATATTTCCCTTCTTCTTAACATCATTAGCTGAAGGCGTAACATCGACATGATCTCTATAGGTTGACGGGGATGGTCGGTTCAAGTCTTGGGACCATACCTCTAAGACTCTGGGAATTCCATGATAGTCTTGAAGGAGATGGTCACCCTTACATAGCTTGCAAGGTAATCTAACCTTCTGTGCAAGATCATAAGGTTTTTCTATAGAAGGTGAATTTGGAGTAACAACCACATGGTTGGCCTCTCACTTATCTAAATTCTTCTTCTTCGTCTTCTTCTTCTTCTTCTTCTTAGCCTCCTGGTTACTGGATTTAAATTTTTCACCAGGCGAAGTAGAAGAGGAAGAGGAAGAAACAGGGGAAGAAAGGGAGAGGTCAACCTTAGAATCATCGTGACGTGATCTAAATGAGGGGGATGTTTGTACAGTTTTCAAGACACTTGGGACCACCGAGGTCGAAAAAAACCAGAGAGGTAGACCAATGGTTAACCCAGGAAGGGACAATGCCACCATATAAGGAGCATCAATGTTTCCAAGAGAAGGAAAAGGACAAGGATTCCCATTCGAGGGAAATCCTTGACTGGTAGATTCTAGAAATGTTGACATTGGAATCGACCTTAAAGAATTACTAAGGAATATAACTTTAACCAGGAATATTTCATGGGAAGTTAATTTTAGAACACTTAAACAAAACTTTGCCTTTTCATGTTTTAAGAGTCGAGAAAAGGGAAAAATTTGACTCTAGTCGCTTTCGAATTTAACGTGTTCAAAAGGACAAGTGCTTGATGATCTTTTAAATTTAATGAGTCAAAAATACCAAAATAACTGCTCCGAATGATTTAGGCAAAAGGATTACCAAGTAACCGTGAACTGCAGAATACCTCCCGGCGAATAGAGAAGTACGTGCAGGAAATCTCCCTGAATGCGGTGTTTGGTGTATCACATTTACAAGGAAGCAAAATAGACTTCCTATGGATAAATAATTGCATACCTAGTGGGTTCTCCCTTCATATAAACAACGGTACAGAGAGCACAAGTCCGTACTAACATTGTCTACTACTGAAGCGAATGACAACTTCTAGGTTTAAAGATTTCAGAACATGTCTTTAGTTTAGACCACTAAATGTGAGCATTAAGTTTCAATAATTCCTTAGGTTAATTCAATAAATTTTAACGGTTTATTTTGAATTAGGTTTCAATTACAAGGCCCTACTATTGTCATCTGAAAAAACTCCTACATGCAACTATATGAGAAAAGAGATCTTTGCCTTCGATGAAAATCAACAATAATTGAGGGATAGAGAGCACACAATCAATGCAAAAATCAAAAAATGAAATCTTTCACTAAGATATGTCCTAAATGCACTTAATCTTCCCTTAACAAAAAAATAAGTTTCATTTCATTTCCATGCCTATGATGATGCAATTCTAGCTTCTCAATAACGCTACTAATGCAAAATTTTTGCTTAAGTAAACTAGAATGATGTTCTCCTTTTCATAAAATGCAAAATGATCTTTCACATAAAGCACTTTAAATGAAAATTTTCACAATTCCGAACAAACAAGCATCAATCAAATCCAAATCGTGATAAATGAAACTAAAAACAACCTCTTTCCTCAATCGAACAAACCAAACACATAAATACTTCAATCGAGAAACCAAGCAATGTAATCTATGCTTAGAAAGAGAAAAGAGACACTCGAAATAAAAGAACAAGCGAGACTCTTTCAATCACTCAATTGAAAATGAAGCAATGAAGATGGGAGTCTAAAGAAGGGAGTCTGAGGGTCAAGACACACTAGCACGAGAATGTGAGAAATTCAGATTTATTCTTAACTCAGAGATCGGAGCAACTACCTAACGGACAACTGGCACCGATTGGCATGACCATCATGACTGACCAATACTACAACTAGCATTGATGGCCTGATCGACGTGACTACCTAACCGAAAACTAGCATTGATTGAGGAATTTAAAGAAAAAATAAAAAATAACTTCACACAGGGCCAGACTTAACACATCAAAGGGTGGGCTAAACCAACAAAGCACACAAACCAAGCTAAATGAAGCTTTCTAGTCAGAGAGAGCATAACCTAAACAAGCTACAAGGCAGAAATCAAGAGAGAAAGACACACTAGTTGAGATCTGGGGTGAACCCTAATCTTCACCTACAGGCATCAGTGTGACTGCCTAACTGACAACAAGTTCCAGAAGGGGGTCAGCACGACTGTTTCTGAGCATATCGCGTTGGTCGGTGTGTCTGTCAGTGAAATAAGTGCATTGAGTGAGGATGCAAAGAAAAAAATAAAAGTTTTCAAAGGCTAAGACCAGACTTGCTACTGTGAATTTCAGACACAGTAGTAAAAAAGCAAATCATACAGAACTAAATGGAAATGGTGAAACTAGGAAATCTCACACGAAACCATGAAATTTCAAGCAAGAAAATAGAAGGATTGGTTTCCCCAATGGAGTCGCCAATTTGTGGTGAAGTAAAATTATAAGTGTGGACGCAAACAATTCCTCTAGCTTGATAGTGGGTCTAGCCACAAACAAGTCATTCTATGGAAGATTTCCTTAGGTTACAACCAATTAAGAGGGCCTACCTCTTAGTACACTTATCCTGTTTGATGATGACCTTTCTTGCTCACTCTAGCTATCTCCCGTTTCCTTCTTCGAACACCTGAAACAAGTAAACAAAAGCAAACAACAACTGTGATAATAGACAAATTTTATTCAACATACTTAACAAGTCAAGAAACATTAAACCATAAACATGTGAGATGACATATTACATAGGAAATAAATTGATAGTTGCAGATACATTAAATTAAGAAAAGATTACAACCATTGTTTTGACGTTGTAGTTCTCCTCCGACAAAACCAGTTTCGCACATGCTTTTGTTAACATTCCATGATGGCCTCAACAATGATAGTTTTAAGGCTCTTCCCTTTAGTCCTCACACTAAACCAAATTCACACTTCTCCCTCACACAGCTAGAGAACTACAGCTATGGATAACTTGCTGATAACTCCAAACTTAATTAGCACTAGCACAACAACATTAACACTAGCTTGTGCTTGGGAAAAATGGAGGTTTTTATAGCATGAATGGATGGGAGATGGTTCCTCTTCTCATGGGATAAAATCTTATCTCTTGAGGTAGTTCCATCCTTATAGGGAAAAGGAGCCTAAACTGACATCCTCGATTCCATCTGTCCCAACCATTTACCATAATTCTGTTATGAATCTTCTAGAGCTAGAAGCTTCGGCTCCTTATTTAAAAAACTTTCCAAAAGAGGATCAGTGTGACTGGAGTAAGTCTCAGTCACTCTGGTCGGTGCGAGGGACAGTGTTAATCCATGCATATTGGTGCGATGAGGACACTAGTCATTAGCGTTGGTCTTGTAAACTGGGAAAAATAGAAGATTTTTGGGAAATGATGGAAAGGGGAATTTTTTTACTCATGAAGACAGACACAATGTGAGTTTCTTCATGAAGGGGAAGCATGTAGGGTTCACTGTAAAGGTCCTCCAAGATTATGGAATGGGGAGTACAAGGACAGTGACAAAATGCTATGTAACGAGCAGTGGTGTCATTAACTGAGCAATGTGAGAAAGGAGTCCAGTTCAACTGGGCTTCTTATCTATGTAAATATTTTTTGATGGATTATAGGGAGGCACAGGAAGAAGGAAAAGCCTTCCACTATGTCTAATTGCTAATTCTTATTGTGCTTATTGCATGGAAGGAGTCATAGGATTCTCAATTTCTGATGATTGAGGTAGATGTATGTGAAGAAGCGAGGTATGCCTCACTCTAGTTTACAAAGGATCCAATGCACGTAGCAGAAAACAAGATCTTCTTTGTAGTAATGATGATGGATATGCATATGGTGGTGAATCTATATCCCAGACTATCACTGAGCTTGTATAAACAACACTACTATATTGCGGAGTTCAAGGTAGACTTTCACAGGGTGTGAGAGTGATCAAGGACCCAACGTTGACATGGCATCCATTTCCATACCTGATAAAAGAAAATGATCCCCTCGCGTAGTTCAGGATTGGCTAGAAGAATGGATGACTCCACCCACTGGAGTGATTGGAGTAGTTGGAATAAAAAAGGGTACCTCGCAGGGTACAGGCACAAGTAGAAAAGATGTCGACGAAGAAACAAAGGAAACACGAAGGACACAAACACAAAGAACACCTCATCGATACTGGGGTATCAGAAGACTCACCTTTTGTCTTAAAAATAAGACCAAGAAAGAAGAAAAAGGAAGATAAGGGTAAGGGAGTAGTGTTGCTTGTCCTCACTGATGGGGACATTGACGAGATAGAAGAGAAGATCCAGGAGATCATCACAGAAACACGGGACAAGATTGATGATCACTGCAAAGCAATTTTGGCTAAGGTACAACAGGGCATTACGGAGTTGAAGGAATTTCTACAAGCAGTGAGGCAACCAGAGTAGGTAACTTAGCCGTTGCAACTAGAATAAAGGCTGGAGATAGATTTTAGAGTTAGGATGTTACATGTGCTAGTTGGGGCACTGACATTTGAAGCAGAAGTAGACAAAGAGTGAGCCAAAGCATGGTGTAGTTTCTAGATGAATGTCGTTGCACTACCCCTCCAGGTGTTGCATGAATTTCACCAATGAATCACCGCAGAATTACAGGAACAAGTGCAATGTATATCGTTATTAAAATCAAAGGCGGAGTTAGATAAAGCATTGATGAAGAAGGAACTGGAGAAATTGGCCAAGGATAGGGAGGAAGAGAGGAAACAATGAGAACAACAAGAGAAAGACATTGTTGAGGCTTGCAGCACAATTCCAAGCCTGCACGCCCATGAGGATCAAGCACTAGCAGAAAAGGTCACGAAATTCGCCCTCACAATTAAGGACTCAAATGATACTATGGCTAAGTTGAAATTTGAATACGAAATGTAGATATCAAAGTTGTGAATAAGGCTGTAGCCAGTGATACCACCAGAGGCTCTGGAATAGAGACAAAGGGGCCTCAGTGTAACATTAAAAGGCATATCTGATACGATGGTAAATTGTGGAAAAATGCTCAATGATATGATGGAGATTTTGACCTCACTGTAGGAGGATCCAAACCTCATGAATATTGATGAGGAACTGCAGGATAAGAAGAAGTGGCATGATGAGATTTTGGTAGTTGTAAAGACCTTTGTAGTCTCGTAGAAGCTTTCCAACATTACTAAAGGGAAGAACCTCTAGGTGCAAATAGATGATCTTCGGAGGAAAGCACAAATATTGTAGGAGAGGACTCAGTTATGGTAGGACAAATCCCTGCAACTTTAGCAGGAAGTGGAGGAGAGGATGAAGGAATTGAAGAGAAGGGAAGTGGAAATACTGCAAAAGATTGTTGGCCCTATTATAGAAGCTTTGCTGAAGGAGGCACACTAGGAAGAAAAATTGATGGAAAAAATGGTTTAGAAGTACAATGTAGTGTAGAATCACAAAAATGATTAAGGGTGTTGAAGTTGAATGACTCGGGACAATTCACAAGTGAGTGTTGCGGTCTTGTTGGGCATGGCCCAACTTGGTCCAAGTTTTGGGTAAAATATCTCGCAGAAGGAGAGGACCACGCAGAGCTCACGAAGATATATTCATCATGTGATATTTTAGGGATTTGGGGAAAGCTCTGCAGCTAAGTGTGTGAATGCCTAGAAGAGTCTGCAGCTAATTGTGCAGACCACCTGCAATTGGGTGCACAGTTCAAAAAAGTGCATGTAATAGAAGATCATTTTTAATAAAGGAGAATTTTTTGGCGAAGTGTTGCATATATTTATGTGTTTATTATCTATTGTTATGTATCTGGTTATACATTATTTTCACTAAATTATGCGAAGAATTGTAAGATATACTATTATTTGTTAGAGTTT
This sequence comes from Pinus taeda, assembly GCA_000404065.3. NCBI lineage: Eukaryota > Viridiplantae > Streptophyta > Pinopsida > Pinales > Pinaceae > Pinus > Pinus taeda. The sequence goes on from APFE030666124.1 coordinate 92,064, forward strand.
ATGGGTTTAATGTGAATATGTTCAATTAATCATATGTGCGAAGTTCTTATGCATGCAAAGTTATAAGATCAATATAAATTAGAAGTAAATACACGACACCACTAGGTGGATATCCCTTCGGTTGCAGAATTTTGGTTTTGCAGCCTCCCATAACTACTTTCAGTGAGTCTACGATCTGCTTGCAGGTTGTTTCTGCAAGGGCTAGTAGTTGAGGGTTTTATTGGTTCACGACACAATATAAACTTGGTTCAAGCCCCCTCAAACCAACAAAGGGCCATGATAATATGAGCAAGGAATAGTGAAGAGTTCGAGGGGATTCATCATGCCTAGTAAGATCGAAACCACCCCCACTAAACCATTTTTCAGGTGATATTTGAATTTTTAAAATTTACACTCATCATTCACTCTTTATTTGTCCTATAGTCATTCATTTAATGTAAAAACCTAATTGATGGAATTTGTCACCTCCCAAAGTTATGGAAGCATGGAATGGTAGTTGAGAGAGGCTTATCAACACAAATTGCATGATATGTTCAAGTACATTCATGACAAAATGTGGATGACCCAAATTGGTTTAAAACAATGAAAATCATGATTATATGGGGACACACACACGTGGAGGAAAGAGAGAATTTTTGTGTAAAACAAGCCATAAGCGAGAGTGAAGCCACAAGAAGATTGGCCACTGAGGAAGTTATTGAATGTGATTTCACTGATGTCAAGTTCAGTGGAATTTCAAAGTGAATACATGATTGTCAATGTCAAGGGGAGTCCTTAGCAGAGGACATTAACTAAAATTGGTGTTGTGACATGAAACTAACTTAGTTTTCTCATGAAATGGGAAAAAAAATATTCCTTAGAAAAAAATTAGTTGATTCCTCGGAATGACACACACAAAATTTGGCGTTTCCATGATGTGGCCACACAAGACCAAAATTTGGTGTATATACTAAAATTTGAAGTTTCTAGGTGGGGTATGATATGTCAAGTTAGAGTGGATCCGGTATAATCCCAAGCACGGTGCAGAGTGGTATGACATTGCATCAATGTGACATGGAAACAACATGATGTAGAAAGGAAGTGACGTGAATGCACATGATGATGACATGTGGCAAGAAAATTTGGCTCTTTTGAAAACTAATTGGATGATCATCAAATGTCACAAAGTAGGTACATGTCAACACCTAGACACGTGGTATGATTTTACTGGTCAAAGAAGATGACATGGCAGATGACCTGGAAGGTGATGTAGTAATGGTGGGTCTTGTACTGGGGTACGAGGTCATTAAGAACCAAAGTACATTTTTATAAATGAATGTCGAGGTTGGTATCTAGTATGACTTGGTAGTAATATGTGGAAAATATGTTGTAGCAAAAGGACCACATGGAAATATAGGATTGGTCCACCCTTAAATGACGTGGCAGACTCTGAGTTCTAATGATTTTCACCAGTGCCATGTTTTGGAAAGGTTTTTCTATGTGTTTTGTTTTTGTCAAAATAGCCAACAAACAATGTTTTGCACCACAAATAACAATTCTGAAGGTTTGTCCCTGGTGGGGCCCTTGCAAGGGTACCAAAGTATTGGGATGAAAAAATAGATGTAATTGAGCAATCTAGTATAGAGTGTCTTATTGTTAATGAAGAATTTTCTAACAACTGCAGATTAGGAAAGCGATGTATGGAAATCCCATTAACTGATGAGTACCAAGGTACCGAAAGGAATGCTTTTTGAAGTGATCTACTATAGCATGGTTTGGTGTGATGGATAAATAGATGTTAGTTGCAGCCAGTGGCAAGAAAGATAGTCAATTGAGGTTTTTTCTATTGGTTTTATGTTTGAATGGGTATCGAGACAGTCCCGAAAGGTCATGATTCCAATAGTCAAGGTTTAGCCAAGGACTTGGTCACAAACCATGGTCACGTAGTGTTAAGTGCTAAAGTGCACATGGTGTAATTATCTAACAAAAGGGAGTTAAACCCAATATTTAAGTGATTTTATGTAAAAGGACTAGAGAAGATTCAAAGGGAGATTTAAAGGCTTATTCTATATATAAATATGTTTGCATGGCTAAATAATTGTGGGGGTGATAGAATAGATATGTGACCTAAAATTACAGCGAGAATAGATTAGAGAGCTCACGGGATATCCAAGAGAGTGCACAAGAAGAAAGTAAGTGTATGCATAAACTATGTGTAAGAAGGGGATGAGCTATGTGATATATGGTCTAATATAAGTGATGAGTCATGTTATTACAAAAAAAAAAAATTCAACTCCTAGGGCTACCATCTTTAATTTATTAATCCAAAGTTCGTACAAAATTAAGATGTGACAGTTCTATATGCACAACAAATAAGATTATGCCTAAGTTTCTCTGAAGCAATGATTTGAACTGAAATATGTAGAGACATAAAATTCCAAAGAAGAAAACTACTAAACTTAACTTTGCAAGAAAATAGACAATTGAATAATTACTTATCATACTACATGAAATAAACACTAATCTATTTACATGGAACGAAATGTTGGAAAAGAAATTCCAATCTATATTGTAGAAGGTAAATAACAAGAAAGTAACCCTAAGCTAGTTGCATGAAAGTAAATGCCATGATTTTTAGGAAAAAAAATCTATGTTATTTCAATCAAAGTAAATTATATTCTATTTTCAAAGGCCATTAAACATTAAAAAATAATCAAGGTAAGCTATTTTTATGCTACTTAACTCATAACCAAATAAATTTACCCTAGTTGCAAAATTAAAACTACAATGATGAAAGGAAGGTATCTAAAGGGTATTTGATATTTTAAAGTTCATTTTCAAGGAGTGGAGGATGTTGTGGAGTGATAGAAGAAAAAAATAGGCTTGAGAGGCAATTTTGGGTGTGTTCTAAATAATTATGTGTAATGCTACAAGATGTCGTGTTTTGCTATATGATTGCATCTGAGAGAAATCTAAGGGTTCTAAAAGTGGTCTGAAGGTGGTATGTGGTTGTGGAAGGGTAAAAGAGACCTTTACAAGCCCATATATAATCATTAGACTAACTTGTGGAAGGGAAAAAAATGAAACTAACAATCTCTTGTAGCTCGATGGTGTGATTTCTGGAATGTAGAGAGTTTGCGGAGCAAGTAGAAATTGAAGGTGGAATGTTGAAGGAGTTGATACTTATGCATATGAAATCGTGTTATTCTACTCTATGAACCAATAGACTTCATTTTTACACCAAATAAATGTTTATCTAACAAAGACAAAGTGATTAAATGACTACTAAAACAGTAATTGTAGAAAGCAAAATGAATGTGAAAGGATGACCTGAATTTGGAACAAAATCTAACTATTACATAAAAAAGAAACTATTTTTGGTGATTTTCCACACAGTTTACATAAACAATATTCCTAATAAATATCCTTCACCAACCTATAAAGATAATTCTTTTCTTGTAAACCAGAATTTCATAAAAGAACAACAGCTAGACTAAGTCCATGCAAAAGAAATACATAAAATAAATGTACAAAAGGAGCAGCTTGAGTTCTTGGGTTGGGCCCTAACATAAGGAAAATCATATCCCTTAATAAAAACTTGGATTGGAATAAAAATTATGCTTTATTAATCTCAATAATTGTTTAATTATGTAACATGACAATGGAAATAATAAGCATAAGTTTCTTGTTCTAATAGTCACTATCTTGCCTCTAGAATTCAAATCCTACTGAGTTTCTAGGTTCTTTTATTTATAACAAATTAAGTGAGGGGAAGCCTCCTTTAAGGGAGGGTTTCTTCCCTCCAAAACTCCTACAAAAGTGGATCTAGTATCCATTTGTACTCACATTCACTGAGGGGTAGTAACTTCCCATGAGCGAGCCGAGTTGTTGATGGGTTGATGCAAGGGACAAGCCTCCGAAATCTTCTCATGTTGGTCTCCAACATGTTCTGCAAAATAAATTCTCTTTCACCTACACATTTATTGAATTAGTCTATATGATATAATAAATATTTCCTAACCTTCCTAGGAACACATTATAGCTTGAAAAATATATTATCAAGTGAAAAAGAGAGGTTAAAATGTGTTGAAGGATGGTCAGATGGGCCTTGAATTTTACCTATTTGGGAGGTCCATCATACCGCCCTACTAAAAGTGTTTCTCACCTTATGTGAAACTTAGTCACCTAACTATAACTCATTCATGGCCTTGGTGACCTCCTTGACATCCCAAGCTACCTCAGAAGGAATGTCTTCTTCGAGATGGAAAGCTACATTTTTTTCAATCTTTGCCCATTCTCTTCATTCTTCTACTTTTTCCCTATTTTCTTATAAGCCCAATAGTACAAGAGGATTGAACTTGAGTCCAATCCAATTGATCCCCAACCTTTGGACTATCCTTTTGTACAAAGGTGTTATGTCTAAGGTGTTATTTAGCCTTTCTAGTGAGTGATACTCCTTCATTCTCAAGTTGTGTGATAGGGTGTGCCACCTTCTCTAACAGTGTTTCGATATTTCATTTGATAATAACCCAAAGGTATCTTCAAAGTGATATTTCTTATTCTTTTTTATTTATATAGGTTGCTTCCAACTTTAGATCTCCAGCAATGAGCCTATGGTTACTGGTGACAATACGAGGCCATCTTAACTCTTCTCTGATCCATAAGGGTTCATTTACATCCCTAACCATGACTCTTTTGATGTCTTCAAATATGGCCTCTTCATGTATAAGTTAGGAGGCTAAGGCCATCAATTGCACATCTCCCACTCTTGAGTTGGGGTCCCAAATGTTCATGTTAGTCATGATTAAATTGTGCATGTAAAACTCAGATAATTTAGATCTATCCTCAAAATTTCTCTTATGACAAAATTAAATGATTTTTTTTAGCCTTGGAAAAGGAGAGAGCCTTGTTGAGCCAATGTATCGATATGGAATTAGTACCATCAGTCTTTTAGGAAAAATGAATAAGTTTTTGATGGATGTTTTCAGTGGATGGCTTCCATGACCGAACTTGCCATGCCAGCAAGTTGTCCTTCTTTCTCCTGTAGTTGGGACTTCAACTTTTATTTTTTTCTGTAGTTGGTCCCATACATTGGCTTCATTTAGTCCGAGATCAGTATTTCCTCCCCCATATTTTTCATTTTCTCCTCCATTATATCCACATCTTCAACTCCTTTGGATTTTTCAATCTGCATCCACTTGTGGGTCCTACCCCTTTCCCTCTCTAATTCAAAGAAGGGTGGGATTGCAAAATGGGTAGGTAGTATATTTCCCTCCTTAGCCCATTTATAGTAGGATCCCAAGTTTGGTTGGGGATCTAGCTCTTGTAGGTTTATATTTTTCTCTTGTACCCTCACAACCCTTTCTTGTAGTTGTTCCGCCTGTTCTTGTAGTCATGTAGTGCCTTCCTGTAGCCTTTATGTTTCTTTTTGTAGCATTGTTGTGCCTTCATGTAGCACTATTGTGCATTCCTATAGCACTACATATTTCTCCTATAAATTGATTGTTTGCTTGCGAGTTTTAGCCTCCTTGGTACTTAGCCTCTTTTGTGGTGTCTATGGTTGTTTTCCCTTAGTTTTAATGGAGGTTATTTCCTTCGATTTCTTCTTTCCTCTTTCGAATTATCCCCCTTGCTAGCTAGTTGACTCTTCAATAGTGATGGGGGTTGGATAAGGTGGTTGAGGATTCCCTTGTCTTATCTTATTTCTTTTCCTCCTCTTGAATTACATAGGGGCTTTGCTTGGACTCCTTCCCTTTGATTTAGTTGAGGTACTTAATGTTCCCAAGCTGGAAGAAATTTCCTCTTTTGTGTTCCCCTCTGAAGTGCTTTCCTTCTACTCCATTCTTGTTGAGCTGCCTTTTTGTCCAGATTTTTACAACTTTTTTAACAAATAATTCTATGCTTATGACTAGTGTTTTTAATCATTATTATCTTATTAAGGTGATAGTTAGAGGCATTCAGAGGCAATAGCTATTAAATTATGAATTCTTGTTAATTAATTTGAATAATGTTTTGTGTAAATGTCAATAATAATATGCCTTCTTGGTGGAAGATGAATAAGTCATGTACCAGTAGTTTTCATACCAGCAGTGCAGGAATGATTCCTAAAACACATTTGAGTATGGATTCATATCATTAATAGAATTAGTATCTTGAATTCAATGAAAAATATCGAGAACTACATTTTTCACCTTTTGTCGAGTCTTAAGATGAGATTGTGCACAGAGATTGCTGAACAACACCCACACAATGTCATTTTGATGGTAATGACCATCATTGGTGAATCAAGGAATCCTAGAAAGAAATTGTAACTAATATTGTTGTATAAATGCCTAATCCTAATGTAAAAATTTGCCAAGAAATGCATTGTTTTCCCTATTGAATTTTCCACTCGAACTACTCGTATGTCACTATGGTGTGAGGAATTATTCTGGCAACATATTCCCTGATGGTCTAGTTAAAAATCAATGTCTTCAGAAAAATATTATTACTCCAACAACAAAGTTAGAAGATCTTGATGTTCTGATTTCTTCCGAATCGGTGCCCATCTCTATGCTTCTCCTTCAATGGTTGATCTGGATGGTGATGGTTATTTTGACATTCTCGTTGGAACTTCATTTGGATTCTTTTATGTTTTAGATCACCATGGAAAAAACAAGGGAAGGCATATCTCCTTATTACTGTGGTGAATGTGTCTACTAGATTGTTAAAGGAAAGGATGATGACAGACTGGAGCTCGCTAGTTGTGTGTTGCCTCTGCCAGCAATATGATGAAGTTAAATTACTTCCAGAAGCCAAATTCGGACCAATTCGAACCCAATTCGAAATAAATCTTCTTGATGTGATGTTAACCAATTTGTATTAATTCTAAATTTATACACCATGTAACAATCAATCTAGTTAATTATGGGTAGCGCTACTACTATAAAATGGAGAGTTGTGTACTGATATGGGGATCGTAGAGAAAAGACTACAGACTGGAGATTGAAATAGAGCTTGTACATCACATTTTGGAGAATTGATTTCAACTGCCCATGAGAGGAATCTGAGCCCAGTGGAATGATCCCTGGAGGGGACCACTAGAGCCCAAGATTTAATTGTTCAACATTTGTGTAATGTGATTTCAGTAGTAGTATGATTCCGCACTTAATTTACATTTACAAGCTATTTTGAATTTCTGAAGATGGTGTTTTGATTTTGTTTTGTTTTACATGAAGATCGAGTTGTGTGTTTGGGCCCATTAGCCAGCTTGTTACTAAATTGCTTAGGAATTGTTTATTTCACTAAATTTTATTTCATGTTGGTGTGATTTATTTTACTGCATTTGATTTCATGCGTGAGTGATTTAAATTCTGATTTTGCAATTTCATTTTTTTCTTCAGATCTCCTTTATGTTTTGACATTTAATTATGCAAGTTTGATTCAAGAATTCGATGATGTTGTTATTCTAGAATTTATTTTTGAGTATATTTAGTTAGCAAGCATTTCTTTTATTTGTGTTTCTCATTTCCACTATTTGTTATGTTCAATTCATTCTCTAACGAAATAGATTTTCAATTTCAGGGATTTACAATGGAGATAATAATTATGATATGATCGTTGGAAACTCTGATTTAATTAATTAATATTTTTTGATAATTCATAAGCATTTTTAATCATGGGATTTTAAATATTCATCATTATCATTTAATTCCAGAATTAGCATGAGGATACTTTAAGTTCAAGTTCGTGAATTATCCAACAAAACTCTTTGAGAATATCTCCGATCAACAAACTTAAATTTCTTAAATTGAACACTACAATTCCTTTCCAGTAGCAAGAATCATTTAATGTTTTTTCTTAAGTACAAATTTTAAAACAATTGAAACTAAATTTGTTTCATGCTTTCATATTTGTAGTATAGTTGTAGTATTTTAAGAAGCTTTGCATTCTTTATTTGTTGCAGTGTGTTTACTTTGGGATGTATTTTCTTGAATGATTTCCTTTTTGAATTTTTTTTAGGATTTTTATTTTACAAATACATGAGGTCATATTCTGGCACATATTGTGCTATGTATCTAAGATTACTGACCCAGATTGACAATTTAAATGTTGGTGTAAATATCGCATTTATACCTCCTAAAATTTTGGCACCGTTGTCGGGGAGGCATTTTAGGATAAGGCCTTATGATTTATTATGATTTTTCTTTGCAATTGAAATTTTAGATTAATGAGATTCCCCTTACTTGCTGAAGCATATTCAATGGTATTTCCAAAAAGCTCACAAGCTAGGCTTTCTTTACTGCAAATGAGTGATTTTCTTTACTGCAAAGTGTGGTTTTTTTCTTTACTGCAATTGAGATTAATTGATTTAATTTTTTTCCTGATTTTACCATCAAAGAGATACTAGAGGGCAGAGATGACAGTAAGACATGAGTGAAGAGCCACACATCCGCTTTGGTTTGGGTCACTCCAAAGTTTGTTTGTCTGAGTAAACGAATATTTTGATTTTGGTGCTAACAAGGCTTTCCAGCTAGCAATAAAATTTTAGGAAGTGTGATGCTATTCCAAGAATTATCTCAAATTATAGCAGAAGTTGGGGTCTCTGCTTCACAGAAAGATCACATTTTGACATCAATTAGAGAAAGGTTTATTCCTATGGAAGAGAAGATTCATGAATATCTAGAAGATCTTCCTAAGTAGACTGAGAAGTTGTGGATCATGCATGATGAGGAGAATCCATTAGAAGCAGAACAACTATCTGATCTAGCCTGCACTTTAGAGGATAAACAAGGAAATGTGGAGGATTTGCACGATGCACTGGATGTTGCCCATGAATCAAGTAACCAAGAGTATATGGATCCCATAGAATCATGGTTCCAAATGAATATCATTATCCATTCCTCCTTTATCATTTAGAAATTTGTAGCATCACATCAGTTAGTGCAACTGGTACCTCATGTTCTAGTATTTTATTGTATATACTTTTCAAATTTGAACATGACTAGGATTATCCTCTTTTTGTGCACATGGATGCATTGGAAGTACTCCCATAATTAAAAGGGATTCTTCCGCTTCTTAGGGTAGAGTAGGGTAGAAGAATAAATTAATAAAGTTGTTATAATAATTCTATTAGGGTTTTGACTTTCAAAGCATTGCCACTGAAACTACTTTTATTAGTTGTTAACACAGACCTATGACAAATCTTGTTGAGTATGATTCACTCGAATACCTCATGATTCTGAAAAAGTAACCATGATTAATCACTTTAATGAGTTTCCATCTAAGATATATATTTTAGGTTCCCTTAGAAGGTACTACTTGAGAGCCCCCTATGGTGGACCACTCTTGTAAAAGATCATAATGATCTGTTCTTGAGAACACTAGCATTATTAACTCAAAGAATCTTTCAGTCATTATCTGGGATATTTTTAATAAGTCTTTAGGGTAGAGGAACTAGAAAGTAATGATTAGTCATTAAAAACTTTTCACGCCATCTCGTACTCGTAAGGAGTAGATCTGTCTCCCCACTTATTAAGTAACCTTTAAGGTTAATCATAATCAAAGTTTAAAAAATATTTAGGGGAGGATAGGAGGTCTCATGATGAGTTGACCTACCATGACCATGAGACATAACATGTATGACATTGCTACTGCTAGTCACCAAGCAAGAGTAATTCCTTTCAGCCAAAAAGCTGGAAGACAGGAGATCTCATCACCAGTCGACATGTTCATCCATGATAATTCTTGTGAGTGGTACTACCATTAGCAGGTTACCAAGCTAGAATAGTGGCCTTCATCTAAAATTCAAATAAGCTAACTCTGAATCTATATCTAGTAAGTGGGACACAAACAATTTGCAGGGTTAAAAGACATCCCTGCCGAGGTTATAGACACCTGCGGGAAGCAGGGCCATGTTTGTGGTATTAAAGTTAATTGCATAATAATATTTACTCGGTTATCCTTCTCTTTCCCTGAAACTCGTCATTTTAACTCTTGGACAATGGTTTTAAGATGATTTGAACATGATTCTTTGAGTTATATTTTTCAAAAATTAGGAATCTGTAATGATGTGGTACCCTTAGTGAAGGTAGTTATTTGTATTGATTAAGGAGAAATTCAATTTTTCATCTAGATGAAAATGCAATTTAGAATGTTCAATAAAGAGGTTGCTGGTTGGTCCAGGAAAGTGTCATATTACTTTATATTTATTTCCCTTTTCTAGCATTATAATTCATTTTAATTAGAGTGATAAATTACTCAATGATGACCACTCACAAAGTGTTGATTGACAACTATGTGTATTGATTGTGGTTGCCTCTAAATACAATATTGCTATAGTAGGAGCAGGAATATTGTGGTATTATTCTTGAAATTGCACCTTTTTAGCAAAAATTTGATTTTTATCAAAAGACTCTGGGCAAAAACAAAACAGGGAGTTCATTTGGAACAACACAACAAGTATGTGCAATACTCTTTTCTCCATAATGTCTACTTTCTATACCTGATCTTGTTTTATCATTCCTACTTTCGATAAGAGATGTAACATGGTTTTAATGGGCATTGTAATAGTTATGTTGCAGGCTAATGAGTGCTTTAAAATACCAAGCATCTTCATATTTACTTGTTGAAATTTTTGTTGACACTCTTATAGAAAGCATAGTTTGATATTTAAACATTTCCCCTGCCTTATTTCATGGTCTCCTCATTTAATGGTTTGGCTTGCATGAGGACATGCAAGAAGATTAGCGTGGGGGGATGCTGAGCTGCCCTTTTTGTCCAGATTTTTATGATTTTTTATTATCAAATAATTCTATGCTTGTGAGTAGTGTTTTTAATCATTATTATCTTATTAAGCTGATAGTTAGAGGCATTAAGAGGAAATATCTATTAAATTATGAATTCTTCTTATTAATTAATTTGAAGAATTTTTGTGTAAATGTTAATAATAATATGCCTTCTTGGTGGCAGATGAATAAGTCATGTACTAGCAGTTTGCATACCAACAGTGCAGCAATGCTTCCTAAAAACAATTTGAGTACTGATTCATCTCATGAATAGAAGCAACAACTTGAATTCAATGACAAAGATTGAGAACTACATTATACACCTTTTGCCTAGTCTCAATATGAGATTGTGCGTAGAGATCGTTGAACAACACCCACACAATGTCATTTTTATGGTAATGGCCATCATTAGTGAATTGATATAATTGTTGTTAAGGAATCCTAGAAATAAATTGTACCTAATATTGTTGTATCAATGCCTGATCCTAATGTAACAATTGCCAAGAAATGCACTGTTTTCCCTGTTGAATTTGCCACTGGAACTACTCGTACGTCACTATGATGTGAGGAATAATTGTGGCAACATATTCCTAGACGGTCTAGTTAAAAATCAAAGTCTTCAGAAAAATAGTATTACTCCAACAACAAAGGCAACAGATCATGATGTTCCAATTTCTTTTGAATCTGTGCCCATATCTATGCATCTCCTTCAGTGGTTGATCTAGATGGTGATGTTTATTTGGACATTCTTGTTGGAACTTCATTTGGCTTCTTTTATGTTGTAAATCACCATGGAAAAAACAAGGGAAGGAATATCTCTTTAATGTTGTGGTGAACGTATCTCTTGGGCCATTAGAGGAAATGATGATGATGGACTAGAGCTCGCTAGCGTTGTGTTGCCTCTACCAGCAATACGATGAAGTTTAATTACTTCCAGAAGCTAGATTCACACCAATTCAAACCCAATTTGAAATAAATATTCTCGATGTGATATTAACCAATTTGTATTAATTCTAAATTTATACACCATGTAACAATCAATTCGGTTAATTAGGGGTCGCACTGCTGCTATAAAATGGAGAGTTTTGTACTGATAGGGGGATCGCAAAGAAAATATTATGGATTGGATCTTGAAACCGATCCTGTACATCATGTTTTGGAGAATCGAATTCAACTATGCCATGAGAGGAATTTGAGCCCAATGGAATGATCCCTCAAGGGGACCACTGGAGCCCAACATTTTATTGTTCATCATTTGTGTAATATGATTTCAGTAGTAGTATGATTCCACACTTAATTTACATTTACAAGCGATTTTGAATTTCTGAAGATGTTGTTTTGATTTAGTTTTTTTTACAGGAATATCAAGCTGGGTGGTTGGGCCCATCAGCCAACTCGTTACTAAACTGCTTAGGATTTATTTATTTCACTGCATTTTGTTTCATGTTGGTGTGATTTATTTTGCTGCATTTGATTTCATGTGTGAGTGATTTAAATTTTGATTCATCAATTTCATTTTTTTTCAGATATCCTTTATGTTTTGTTATTTAATTATGCATGTTTGATTTATGAATTCAGTGATGTCATTATTCTAGAATTTATTTCTAAGTATATTTACCTAGCAAGCATTTCTTTTATTTGTGTTTCTCATTTCCACTATTTGTTGTGTTGAATTCATTATCTAACGAAATATATTTTTTAATTGTAGGGATTTATAATGGAGATAATAATTATGATATGATTGTTGGAAACTATGATTTAATTAATTAATATTATTTGGGCACTCATAAGCATTTTTAATCCCGGGATTTTAAATATTCAACATTATAATTTAATGTCATAATTAGAATGAGGAGAATTTCAGTTCAAGTTCATGAATTTTCCAAGAAAACTCTTTGTGAATATCTCTGATCAACAAACTTAAATTTCTTAAATTGAACACTGCAATTCTTTTCGAGTAGCAAGGAGCATTTAATGATTTTTCTTAAGTAGAGATTTTAAAATAGTTGAAATTGAATTTGTTTCATGCTTTCATATTTGCAGTATAGTTGTAGTCCTTTAAGAAGATTTGCATTCTTTATTTGTTGTAGTGTGTTTACTTTGGAATGTCTTTTCTTAAATGATTTCCTTTTCAAATTGTTTTTAGGATTTTGATTTTACAAATCTTAAGGTCGTATTCTAGCATATATTGTGCTACGTGTCTAAGTTTACTGACTCAGATTGACAATTTAAATGTTGGTGTAAATCTCACATTTATACCTCCCAACACTTCTCCTTCTCTTTCTTTTCCTATATGATGTCCCAATGACCTCTAGAGTCTTTTGTTTTTCTATTTGTGTCATAGAAACCTTGATTGGTTCTTTTTTAAGCATTGTTGTTTTTATTTCTAATTTAGTTTGTGCCTCTGCCTCTTCTTCTTCCTCCTTCACCTCCTTTTCTAGTTTTCCTTTTGGTTCTTTTTCTTATCCTTCAACCTCTTCTTCTTCATCATCCCCTTCTTCTTCAGACCTTATCTCTGTTGCTTCTCTTCCAAGTTCCAATTAGGCTTTTGCTTGGGTTTCTAGGAAGGCCTCCCTATCCATGTCCATAAATTCATCCCAGATTACAGGGTTTTGAAGACCCTCCATAGCATCCATGACTATTAATATTATGATCCCATGGTGTGCCATGTATCGACGCTTCCCTCCTTTACCTTTTCAATAATTTCCTCGATTTATTGTAAGAGAAAGTGAGGGATTCTTTTTTTTTTCTCGATTAAACTATTCTATTATATACATAAAAACCAGAGTACAATTACAAACATGTTGTCTGAAAGATCCATCTTCCTGAAAGAGTGGCATTCTGGAACAAACAAATGTAGCAGAAAGAGAGGGATACCCGATTCATTCCCTCACAGGGGCGTTTGAGACCAGTAAAATCATTCCCACGTAGGGCAGGACAAAATTGACACCCATGCACAACTGTAACCGCCCACAAAACTAATAATCAAACAAGACTATAACTGACCCTACGCCTCAGCGATGGCATATTTCCACAATTACACATTGACATAAAAGATAATCGACACGTAGACGAGCCAGATACAATTAGACAGATGGACATGACCAAAAAGAAAGGAAAGAAACAAAATCCCACCCGAGCTACAGAACCTGAGACCTGGCAGCAGACTAGTCCTCCGTCGCCTCCTCCATAATTGGGCACCATCCATATTCTTCCTCTTCCTGCACTTGGCCCTCTTTCGCCTCGGCCGCTTCTGGCTGCTTCTGGTTCTTCTCCAACTGAAGGTCTGGCAATTCCGTGCCCTTCCCCTTGTCTGCCGTGGGTAGTTCAGATGCTTTCGCTGTGTCAACTGGGGCCTCGAATTCTGGCGGAGCACTGGATCCGCCCTCGTCCTGGGCTTCATCAATAAAAAGAACAGAGATGTGGGCATTAATTCTTGGATGATTCAGGGGGCTGTTGAAGGTAAAAATTGCAGAGCCGAAGTAAGGAGCTACCGAAGACCCAGGTGAGCTGGCCTCCATAAATTGGTTGTGCCTGAGAGCGCTAGCAACTCCTAATTGCGGGCAATGACAGTGATAGTGACAATGAGGGCAGTGACAGGGAGAACGGGTTTCCGCCTCAGCTAAGGGGCGCGATGACCCTCCACGACTAGGGCCGCGACAACTCAGCATCCACTGACGAGTCCTTACCATGTTGACAAAGCAATCCTGAGCCAAATTGAAATGCAAAAGACCAACAGGGGCATTAACAAACTGAACAATCAGACCCGGGGTGGAATAAATCAGACCAAGGCCGGAATTTGTCAGCACCAGCGATAGAATGGGAACCCCAGACCCTGCCCAAGTGAATATGGTGATGCCAGGGCTACCTCTGTTTATAAAACTCCATGCTCTACCTCGAGGGTCGCTTGCCATTAATGAGGCATTCAATTGTGAAGCGGAGCCAAACTCTACAATGCAGCCAAAGGAGGTCGGAGCGTAAATGCTCCTTGGCTGCCATCCCATAGCCTTTAACATCGCTTTCCGGGGGTGTCCTTCGCCACCGCCCTCCAAGTCACCTCTACGCATGGTAGGCATGTCGCTTCCCCTGCACCCTCGTCCCATCAGCTTATTCACATTGGTTTGCACCCGCATCTGGGGGAAAGTGAGGGATTCTTAATCTCTCTTAAATAGGGAAATTAATTTGAAACTTGAGCTGATAGAGCATCCTAAACTAGTATGCATAAAAAATATTAGTTCTACCCTCATAAGATATATACTTCAATTTCTATAGGGATTAATGCATAGGTGTGTTACTGGGAATAGTGTCCACTCAGATGCTGCTATTCCCACTAAGACTGGTAGCTATATTAGAAACAACAAAGTAAAGTCTACTTTCGTTTTCCTTTATGAAAATAGATAAGAGTCGAAGAAAGGAGACCAACCTTAGTCTTGTGCTTGATTTCCTTGTTTGATTCCTCTCCTTCCTAATAGAGCTTTGCCGCTTCTTCTTCATCTACCCAGCTTCAAAGAGCACCTGTGGAATCATAGCAACATACTATTATCGAAGAACAAAGATCTAGATTCATAAATAACACAGGACCAGATATGTGTTAACCATACAAATACATATATAATGAAACATACAAGAATATGGAGGAAAACTTGAATAGCTTTATTAAGATCAAAAGTAGCAAGAGGATTACAACCATATTTTCTGACCCAGCATCATCCTCCAGCAAGAAATCCCTTCTTCACCTAAAGTAAAGCTTAGATCACCAACACTATTAAGTTACACCAGAAAACCAACAACACTTCTCTACAAGATACAAGATTCCATCCTTTGGATCTCTGTGATGAGGGACCCATATATAGATTATTGTAGGGAGGTGATTCATCTTCTGGGGTCTTGATTAGTGTCCTCTCTCTGATAGTTCCTGATTCCACTTGGAGAATGATGATCTCTTACTCATCCCTGGTCGAAAACAGAGAGGCAAGTGTTAGAGGGGAAGCCTCTGGAAGATTCCATGATCTTCCACCTCACAATTTGTCCTTGCCATTTGTCCATTCCCGACCATCACACCCTACAGAGGAGCCATTCAGTATGCATTGCAACATGTACACTGGGAAGGTGATATGTATCGTACCCTCTGCACTGGGTTTTCAGTATGGTCCAGTTTTGACCATTTATGAGAAGTTTTTGGTGGAGAACTTCTGGAAGATGATGTAATCAGCTGACCTTGTTCCTTTAGGCAGTGAAGCAACACTTTTAGGGACTTAGGAGCCTTCAGTTTATGGACATTTATGATTGGGTTTGAAGTGCCCAAAAATGTCTATAACAGTTGCCCCCTAAAGCATGAGGTCGTTAATCTTTTGATGTCGGGTGAAATGCTTTACCATGAGGATCTAAAGTTTTTTCGAGCTGGGAGGCGACCTGTAATAAGATACAACACAATACATTATTTCGACAACATTTTTCATGATCTAGCTGAGGTGGGCATTCTCATGCTTAGCTTTATAAATTCATTTTCATGTACATAGGACAGAAAATCGTCTGTGTGGTAGACTGATGATTCAGACTCATCATCCTTTGATTTGGATGATCATCTATTCGTTAATGATGTACATTTGATGTCTTTATATTCCTGAATATATCGCAGCGTGGATGGATGAAACTAGATCCAGGGTCTTCAAAAATCATTCAATCTTCACTCGGAGTACAAGTTGATCCATGTGAAAAATATTCTGGAGTCGAACATGGAAAGACATCACTTGATTACCAGCCAATGACGTAAGCTGTTAATAGGCACGAGAGGAATCACCAATAATGACAATGATCCTCAAGGTACTACAATACAATTCGCGTGGTGTGAAAAAGGACTTGGCATCGAACACCACGCAAAATCTCTCGGTCGAAGGCCATTAATGTAAACCTGTCACCGAAACTGAGAAACTTGCCATTGAGGCATGCAAGCTTCAAAGTACTGAAAGGGTTGTTCCTAAGTCAACTTCTTGGATAATGCGCTGACGTCGACAAGAAGTGACCCATCATAGGAGGGCCTTAATGAATCCCACATCTACGACACGAAATGAAGCAAATGATTTTGGAGGGGAAAACGGTCTGACGATACAGGGTTTAGGGTGGCAGTCATGAAAGGATGGAGCATGAATGTATTGCAGTGGGTGAGACACAGGAAAATTGTCTGAATGAATTCTCTTGAACATATTGGCGACACTGACGATGGATTGGTAGCGTTAACCCCAAAGATGGATGGTGTGATGGACCAATGGTGATGACCAGTGAACGAAACAACCCAACCCGACTTGGATGTGGAAGGGAAGTGTCATGTTCAAGAGCGACTTGCTACCAATAAAGTTTTTTCAAGTTTTCTTCCCAATTTTCCCCAGTCATTGCTGACTAGTACCTCTTTATTTTTGTCAAGCTTGAGGAGGATAACATATGCTTGTTCTATAATCTGCCCTTCGGGCAAACCTGTCGCTATATTTTAACGAGTTTAACGACAAAGATAACTCGGTCCTTTTCAATTTTAGAGAGTCTGAAAGGGATAGAAAGGAGACTCAAAAGATTATTTTTCATCATATAATCCCTTAAGTCCGAAAAAGCATAAAATAATATGAAAGGGATGAATTTTCGACTGTTTTAACGAGTTGAACAAGACAAACGCTCGATCTTTTTGTGTAATAATCCCTCAGGTCCAAAAAGATTAAAATCTAGAGGAGGGATCACACTTCTGATGACTTTAATGAGCCGGAGAGGCCAATTGCTCAACAATCTTTTCATATTTTACGAGTTAGTTGAAAAGAGCTTAAAGGAGACTCGTTTTCGAAGAACGAGTGATGATTTCGAGTAGCAACTGATTCCAGGTAAGGCTTGGAATTTTCCAATCACGGTAGTGTCACAAGGATGGCTAATAGAATCACTCTTTGCAGATGTTCCTCGAAATGGTAAACAATCATATGGAGGTGAATGATCAGCTAAATTTAGAGTGGAGGTGATGATGAGAACACGACCAAGGCTCAAAAGCTGGTGATAAGGCATTCACAATGGTTATTTACCAATTCATTTTTTAATGAGCTTAAAGTCTGGGGGAAACATTTGCTCATGAATTATGTTTATTTTTTAACGAGCTTGAACTATGCGCTAAAACTACTCGTGATAATGGTCATTGATTCTTTGATTCACGATTAGCATTTTGTTCTTTCAAAGATTGTACTACCTGTTCATTTGCTTCATCAAATCGATTAGAAATGAAAACATATGCTTGATAAATGAGTTAAGAACACTAATATTTTACTTGAATTACGTGAATGGTAAATTAAAAGTGACTTTTACCTCCCATTTTACCATTTCATTTGAATTTGGTTTGTTGGAGCTCTGGATGTGCTTTTCCCCCGATTTTCACCAGCTGATTCCGGGAGATTCTGTCGATGATTCCTGATGCCGTCTGGACCAGGTAGGAGCTAAACTTGTGCTCTTCAATTGCATTGTTTTCTTTTTGAATTCTGAGCTTGTTTCCTTACTCTGCTGAGCCTCTGGGGTTTGAACAACTCGCCCTGGCTCCATCGCACCCTTCCTTAATCAAAAGGTGTGATGCATACTAGCCTTCTCACTGACTAGTCAATATGCATCGCTCCCAGTACACTTACTGGGGTGCGATGGGCGCAAGGAGGAAACTTTTTGCACAGTTTTCTCATAGATTTTTTCCTGTTTTTTTACCAAATGAAGATCCTGACTCTTCTCTTGTTTTTTTTCCAGAGATTCATTGGAGCAAAATGGTTGTTACATGGCGAGAACATGAGCATGAAGAAGAGGACACCGTTGCTTAACATGATCCGGGCACAGTAGCTGCATTGCAGAACTGTGGCTTGTTGAAGTTTTTCCATATCTCTAGCATGAGGCAACAAATCAGCTTGTTGCAATATTTCCTCAATGCCTAGGATCCTATCAACCAGGTGTTCCAGATTAGGGGAAAATCTATCCCTTTGACTTTCGTGGACATCTATTTTTTGACCGGTTTATCGAGGCATGGTTCCCCTCTCTCATTATCGAGCTCCGCCCGTGGGGGTGAGTCCATGAGGGAGTATATTCACTGGCACCGTAGAGAGGGATCTTAGCTAAGTACGGACGACAAGATAAATATCTGAGATGTCACTGACTGGCCCTTGCGGACCATTCTGTTCACTTTTGCTAGACTGGCTGGTAGTTTTGCTCTTCACATAGCTAATAGGTCTTACATGTAGTATCCTTTGGAATGTCTTGGATAAAAGGTGTTCAACTGGTTTGATGTAGTACTCTCTGTGATGAAAGAACAACTGACCAAGGTGAAAAGCGGAAGATCCAAGAACTTCAGCTATAGTTCTATTTTGATTGCTTTCGCTTTGGAGAGGATCCCACTGATGCAGCCGCAGTACATCTCACTTGGCCTACCTCCACCGACTGAACCACGGATGCAGAGATGGGTTGAACTCATGTCTCGGCATGCTGGCCAGCCTCAGATTTCCTTTTCTGATACTTTCTTTGAGTGGTTCGATTGTCAGGAGATGGTTTATGCCAAGTTTCCTTATGCTGGCATGGATTTCCGGGGTGACCCAAATTTGGTGCTGCCGGCTGGCAAGCAGTGGGGTGCTATGGGTAACTCTTATAACCATATCTCTATTCATTGTTTTTTATAATGTTCTTATGTTTTCTTGACCAAGACTAATCAAAACTCATGTGCTCATGCAGATATTGGACCATTTCGACCAGCAGTACGCCACAGAGACCCAGTGGCCGCTCTAGCAGGAGAGGCTGTTGGGAGGGCCATCCTTCACGATCTTGACGTGGTCGAGACTCTTTTAGCACTACAGGACCAGATCGAGGGTCTTACCCTGGGTATCCCAGATGTGAGGACCAACGAGCTGCCTCTGCGGTTGCAGCGACATACTACTGGAGTGCCGAGTCGATGGACTAGGCTTTTACGCATGATTGCACAGGCAGTGACCTGCTATCACCAGCATCATTAGACTAAGGTGCCCCCTAGCATTTTGCATTTTGGGTCATTTGACCAATTTTTTCTTGGTTACAAAACATTATGTATAAAATATAAATAGTTATATATATATTTTTGATTTTCGGAGCTTTATTTTGGTTAAGTTACGTGATCCCACTGCATATATTGATGTGATGCTTTTTTTTATAAATGTCGCAAATGTCTATCTAAAACATAATTTTCCAATGAGTCTGTTAATGTGTTTAAACTTCTAGAAATATGTTGATATTGAATGACAGCGAACTGTCTTTCCAAAATTCTAACTCTTAGGAACATGCGATAGATAGCTGGATTTCGTACGGAATAGATGCCAGTGAGTTGTAGAATGACAAGCTATGAGTCTAGCCTGATGACAAGTCGGCATATGCCATGTGTGATGGCATTAGAGTGGAGTTCTATCAATGCGTTGTATTCAGCAATATTGTTTGTCGACCGACCAATACAGACTCCTATGAAACTTACTAACTCACCGCTAGGATTGAAAATGGCCCATGCCGCAGAAGACAGGTTCCGCGAACTATGACTTGCTCCATCAGCATATCCAATGCATGATTCCAATAGGTTCAACATCTACAACAAATGCAAAAAAAAATGGATTACCTAACCAAAATAATTTCTCTTAGCGAAAACAAAAATGTAACAAAAGCATAAGGATTACTATGCGGAATTAAGCATAGTAACGCTTGAGATACAACCCATTACGAGATTGCTCCAGTGGAATCGTATCGTAATCCATCAACTCGTAGGATCCTTTTACTAATACACATTTAACAATATAGGGACCCATCCATAACGATTTGAATTTCCCTGCTCCCAACTTATCGAATTCCTGGTCGTAAAGTAAGACCAGGTCACCTTTTGAGAAGACTCGAGGTTTGACATTTTTGTCGAACTGTGCTTTGACTCGTTTCTTATGAGCTTCGTTAGCCAAAGCTACATCACGACGGGTTTCATCCAATTGGATTAGTTCCAAGAAATGAGCCTCTTCTTCTGAGGTTCCGGGGAGAAGGTCGACTGCGAGTTTGAGGGACGAGATTTCACATTGAACAGGTAAGATTGCTTCCAAACCGTACACAAGTTGAAAAGGTGTAAACCTGGTCGCATTTCTTACCGATGTTCGGTATGCCCACAAGGCCGAGTACAGGATCAAGTGCCAATCCCATTTATGGACTTTGATCATTCTTTGCAGCATGCACTTTAGGACCTTGTTGATCGCCTCAACCTGTCCATTAGCTTGTGGATAATACGGAGTAGAGCTGTTGTGGGACAATCCTAATTTGGAAGCTAACTCAACCATCATGTGATTGTGAAAATGCGACCCATGATCTATGACTATGGCCTGTGGAACGCTGAATCTGGAGACTAAGTGATTAAAAAAGAAAAGGGCAGCCGTTTTTCCATTGTTGTTTAATGTAGGCATCGCCTCAACCCATTTGGTAAAATAGTCTACCGTGACTATGATATACCGATGCCCCCTGGCCGAGGTGGGGTTACATGTCATGAAATCTATGCCCCATTTGGCGAATGGCCTAACAACAACTTCTGGTTGTAGCAGTGCAGGTAGTCTTCTGGTTTTGCTATAAAAAATTTGGCAAGCATGGCAAATTCTAATTGTGGTTATGCAATCTTTGAACATTGTTGGCCAAAATTATCATGCTCGCAAAATTTTTTGCACCGTAGCATAACCAGATTGATGCCCCCCACATGTGCCTGAATGACAGTCATTCAGGACTTTCTTGGCCTCCTCATGGGTGAGGCACCTCCGCAGAACTGTATCGATACCATGACGGTAAAGGGTATCACTGACGATCACGTAGTCTTTCGCTTGGTATCAAATCCGTCGTTGTTCGGAGCGTGAGGTGTTAGACCTATACATTTGTGTCTGGAGATAGACGATTATATCTCCATACCATGGATCGCTTGAAGATATCATAAACAAATTTTCATCCACGATTGCTTCTTCATATGTTGCATCATTAGATGACAATGGGAGATCACATAGTAACTCTGTGAATACCAGGGCTTTCTTTGATTTGGATTTTTTGAATTCCAGATCAAACTCTTGTAGAATTGTCATCCATTTTGAATATTTTCCCCCCAGCAACTGTCGTGACAATATATAAGTCATGGGGTTGCAATCTGATAAAATGGTAGTTTTTCTGAAGAGGATGTAGTGTCGAAATCTCTCTATCACTTGAACAGCTGCTAGGGCTAGCTTTTCAACATAGGAGTATTTCATTTCCATATCATTTAAGTTTCGGCTTAAATAATATATAGGATGTTCAATTCCATTATCCTCTTGAACTAAAACCATTGCTATGGTCATATCTGCTGCAACTAGATATAGGTTAAAGTCTTTTTTATAATTAGGAGCATACATTAATGACGCTTGTATTAGAGATTGCTCTAAAGCATCAAAGGAATCTTGCACGACCTGATCCCAAACAAAGGGTACTTCTTTTTTCAATAGACTAGTATAACCTTTAGCTAGTTTGACGTAATTTGGAATGAACCTCCTAAGGAAGTTTGCTTTCCCTTGGATTTTATGAATCTGAAGCAAGTTTGAAGGTGGAGGCAAGTCAATGATTGCCTGAACCTTGCATGGGTCGAGATAAATCCCATCCTTTGTGACCACGAAGCCAAGTAAATGACCAGAACTGACACAAAACACACATTTGTGTGGATTGAGTCATATCTTGTAGTGTCGGCAACATAGAAATATCGCTCTCAAATGCCGCAAATGATCGGTCCGCTTTCGCGAATGAGCTGGAAGATCGTCGAGATATGGTTGAACGATGTTTTTGATGTCATGGAAAGCATAGTTCATTGCTCTCTGAAAGGTTGCCCCTGCGTTCTTCAAACCAAAGGGTAGCTTGCGATATGTGAATGTGCCCCACGGACAAAGGAATGCAGTATTTAAATGGTCCTCTGGGTGGATATTTATTTGATTATACCTAGAAAATCCATCCATAAATGAAAAGATTTTGCATCCGGTGCATTCATCAATTATCTGGTCAATAAAGGGTGTAGGGTAGTTGTCTTTTGGACAAGCTTGATTTACATCCCTGTAATTGATGCACACTCTAATCGTTCCTTGTTTCTTCATCACAGGAACAATATTCGATACCCAATCGGTCAGAGGAATGGGGTAAATAAAACCAACATGGAGGAGTTTTTCAAATTCTGCCTTGATGGCAACGGCTTCTTGGGGTGCACCTGCCATGGTCGTTGTCATACTAGTTTGACATCTGGATACATCTTAATTTCATGTTCAACTATGCTCGAGTCAATACCTGGAATTTCGTTATATGACCAAGCAAAGACATCTCTAAAATCGCGAAAGAGAGTGCTATATATTTCCAGTTCTAAAGAAGAACAAGATTTTCCAACCTGAATATTCTCTACAACATCTGTTGTGGTCGAGATATTTATGGCACTAGTCTCTTCAATATTGGATAGGTTTCTCTCAGAATCCACTGTATTTACAGTATTCGTCAGAAATTCAAATACTGAAGGATGGTGTTTTGCTGGAATTATCTTCTTTCCAGTTCAGAAGATGGGAACGATGGTGGTAATCTTCCCATGGTGCCTCGTCAATCATCATCGATTGAATGATTCCTTCGTCTGTCGAGTGTACTTGCAACCAAGGATCTGAAGGGGTGCCATATTCCTTAGACCTATCTATCCAAATGCTTGATGAGCGGTTATACGGGTTTGCCTCCCATGCTGAAAACATTGATTGCTATAATATTTCTAGTGGGGTTAGAGGCAATACTTGTAGATGATCCATTTTAACATCGTTTTCTGACATCTTTTGAATGGAAGACATCATATTGTAGGTGTTACAATAAAATTTGTCACCATGACTATCTGCAGTTAGTATGGCTCCATAAATACTCATACTATCCTCCTTGGAAAGCCTCATACCTCTGCTCTCCATGTCAAACTTCAAAAAAGAGAGAAAGTCATTAAAAACATGTTTATCTCTGGGTACGCAGTTTCTCTCTACCTTACCTGCGTGTATGGATCCCAAGTTCACAATACTTGCGTCCTTGCACGCTCTGTATGTAAAGGGGTGGGTGCGTACTCCTGTAATGGTCAAAAGGCGCGAGTTTCATCTTAAAAAAGTTACTTGTGGTCATTTCTAGAGTATTCTAGAAGCTTGTTTCACGTGTATTGAGCGCCTCCAGATGGTTCATGTATTCCTATGAAAGAGGAACTTATCCCATCAAGAGGGGAGCTAACCCATCCAAAGAGGGGCTTATCCCATTGATGGTGGACCTGATTAAAACTTCCTCTAGAGCATTATAAATACAGGCATTGGGCCAGGAGGAGGGAGGTTGAAAGCTGAATATTCCAAAGGGTAGATGCTGCTGGAATTAGGACTTCCTTGTAGAAGCTTGTGAGGAGAGATTCCCATCCTTTCTTGTTTCATTTGGAAGTGGGTGATCTTATCAAAGTAAAGGAAAACTCTTGCTGGACCCTGGGAGGAACTTGCACAACACCGAGGTTCAGGTTGTAATGGTTTCTTTTGTTTCCTATTAATACAAATAAGTCCATTCTTCTCAACAATTTGTTATTAATGAGTTGTTTCATATACTCCTTGGTCTGTATGTTGAATATGTTTTATTTTATGAGATATTCAGGTGCTATTTAATCGTTTTATCGTTAGTGAATGCAGGTTTCGAAGAAAAGGAGGAGCTCATCCGGATCGACGAGGCTGGACTACTACAACAGCGTTGGACTACAGGTAGGATCTAAACACTTGATTTCTTGTATGGTAAATGCATGTTTAGAGAAGGATTGCTCTTAATTGTCTTGTTTGTCACTAGAAAGCCTTTAGCTTCTAGGGAGTTTGGTTTTGTCCGCAAGATTAACTCTTTCCGCATGACAAATTGGCGACTCCACTGGGGACTCCATTGATGTGAATGATTTTCCTTTGTGTGACACTTTGATCTGAAAAGAGTCATTTCTTTTTTGGTTTTTGGCTGTTTGACTGTGTATTTGGGTGGGATAGCTTAGAGTTAAGTTAGATTTTAGTTTTTCTTGATTTTTCAGTAGTATGCACCCTCTGAGTTGAGCACAGTGCGTACTTGTATGCACTGCAGCTTTGTACACAGAGCGTGCACGCACCTATGCAAACAGGCTGCCTGCGTACCCTGTCAAAAATTGAGAAAATTTCCATTTTTTCCATTTGTCCTATTAGATTTTGTCTTTAATTAGTTTTTGCTGCCCAGATCCACTCGTTATCTGTCAGAGACCTTCACCTGAACTTGTTTCATTAGCGTCAAGAGTTTTAGTGAAATTCATAGAAGTTCTAGCCATAGGGTTTGATTTTTGCATTGGTCCTGTAGTGACTTTGACTTTAGAAGTTGTGAAACCTTGGATCTCTCTGGTTTTGTCAGTCTTCTTAGGAGTCAGACCTGTCATAAAGTCTACCTGTATGAGCAACCTACCTTTGTCTTGTCTCTTTGCGGAATTTCGAAAGGACTTGTTGATTAAAGTTGTGAGTTTCATTCTTAAGAAAAGAACAAAAGAGTTTGATTTTTGTTTCTGACTGGTTTATGATTCTGCATGAACTAGTCCTTGGTTTGATTGTTACCGAGTAAAACAACCTAGAATCATATTAGTAAGCTTTTGTCACTTTAGATTTGCTTTTAGGTAAATTTCCTTTTGATTTGCTTTTGAGTGAGTTTTTCATAGACTTTTATAAATTTTGAAATTGCTTTTGATTAGAATAGTTTTATATGCTTTGTTAAATAGGAAAAATACAAAAACATCTCCTTTGCAAAGTTTGTTTTAAGTAGCATTTGAAGTTTTTGAAAGAAAAAGGAATTTTCGTGCAAGTAATGAGTGGTCATGTGTTGTATGCTTGGAAAACATAAATAGATTGTTTCTTTGATTATCTGTTAAGAAATTTGCATTTATAAAAGTTTGCATTCTCCAACTCTCTTAGCTAGGGATTTCATTGAAAAAGGAAAAGTAGTGTAAATCATCCTAGGTGCATCTTTTTAGTGGATTTGAGTCGAGTCTACACACCATCAGTTTCATCTCCACTACCTTTTGTCTTAAAGAAAAGCCATAGAATTAACGCTTAAAGTAAAATCAACTTAGCAATTTTTCTTTTACTAGGGCTCTGAAGCACCAATATAGATCAGGC
>APFE030666130.1:0-13764 GCA_000404065.3 Pinus taeda
TGAAAGTTAAGATCCTCGAGGTAGTCACAGGCTTGCAGTTTATCATTCCACATCCAGAATCCAACTCCCTCTTACTTCTACAAATGAGAGGGTCTGCACCTATCAGAAATAGGTCGTCCTCATAAGGTGCCGATATGAGAGGTCTATCATCCACAACCTTCGATTAATGGTTTGGATCGGTTTCACTCCTAGTGAATCTCAGCTTCATCAGACAGCTATCAATCCTCTCATACTACGCCCAGGGTGTTTTGCTTCAAGCCATAGAGGGTTTTCTTCCACCTGTATACATGAGATTCCCGATCATGAATCTCAAACTCCTCCAGTTGTTCCAAACCTGTGGACCTGTTGCATGAGGGGAATGGTCCCCTTATAAGATTTTCCTTCGGTACATCTCAAACATGTACCTTCATGCTCTACTTGAATTCAAACATCCCTATCACCATTTGACTCACATCAAGTAGGGCCCCATAGGTAGACCTTCGGTGTTATAGATGCGATATGTCAATTGACATGATCCCCAATGGACCATCCTGCAACTTGATACAAATTGCCAACCCTGAACCCATGAGAAAAAGCATCTTTGAAAATTATATTTTTTAACATGTACCTTTCCATCGTTGAATGCCACCCTGAAACCTTTGAAATCCATTTCTGAGATGGACACCAGGTTCTTCTTGCGATCAAGTACATAAAAGAGATTCTATAAATGAATCGAGTTACCCTTATTCAATTGAGAGATAGCATTCCCTACACCCATTCCAGGATAGGTGGCATTTTCTCTAAGTATAATTTCACGATTGTTTCCATCTCTACCAAATTAAAGAGTGCACCCATCTATTCGATGAAGTGCCTTGAAGCACTACGATCTATAAGCCAGATCCCCAAAGAATCTGAAGGAGAGGGCCAATACAAGATAACGCTTCTTTATCTTATAAAAAAAAAACATTTGATTCTTCATACCTGGGGTTCCTTTCTTTCTATGAAGAGTCGGCCATTTCTTTGATGACCTGCATTACATGTCATTCCTTTGATCATTGAAGATGTCCTTGGAATGATTGTTATCATCATCGAGTGACGTGTCCCTGCCATTCAGACACTCCTTCACATAATGGCCGAACTAGTTATCTACCTTTCCTTCCACCCCGAGATCCGGTATTCCAACGAAGTGATCTTTAGGTAGGCCCTATTCCGCTGTGCCATTCTAATAATATTCTCAGCTTCGACTTCAACCTTGGTGAATTTGAAGAGGGATAAGGAATCCATTGCTCCTTTTGTCCTTTCCCAATTGTCTTCAGTGATGGCTCTTTCATTCTTGCTTGGGCATTGCCTTCACCTCAGCTCTGATACCATGTTAATTTTAGGTATGTTCTATGCTTAGAGAAATTTATTTCAATTTTCACAGTTAGCTCCATATCCTTTCCAGATTCGCAATCACATCAGCATTAAAGTAAACTGCAAATAGAACATAAACATAAATCGCAAAAGACAAGGCAAGACAAGAGGACACAAGATGTGGCGTTAGCTAGGGAAAACCCCAATGTGGAGAAACCTTTGATCAATTCTTCTTATATGTTCTTCAATAGTTCATCAAAGAGAGAGAGAGAGAGATAGTACGTTTACAACAGAAGTCAACACTTTGACTTATCTAGATAAGAGCATAGATCATCTCTAAGAAGATGATACATGAGATTAGTTGAAGACATGTTGCTTCAACTAATTCTCCAAGGTGACTCCTTCACCTATCATTGCGCTACATTTCGTCATCACGTTGCACCTCACCACACTGCATCATGATGCACCCATCATCACTATGCTGCATCTCATCCCACTTCATTAATCATGACTATACCCATCACTGTATTGCATTATGTGCCATTGTTGCACCATGTTGCCATCCTGACCTATGTGTTGGTTGCACCTTGCTTGCTTGTTGTCCCTAGCATTCTTGTTGTCCCTAGCATGCTTGTTGTTGCATGCTAGTTGTAACATTGCATGCTTGGCGTATTCGCTGCTAAGTACCATACAACTATCCCAATGTTAGTTAGCTATCCCTTGCATGATGCTCTCCTTCGGAGACAGATGCTTCGGCAGTTTTGGCAGTTCTGGTAGTTCTAGCTGTTATCGACAGTTCAGATTATTCCCGACAATTCCAACTTTTGTAGCAGTTCTGACAATTCCAGCATTTTCGGCTTTTCCAGCTTTTTCAGCAGTTCCATATTTTCTGGCAGTTCCGTCTTTTCCGACAGTTCCGGCTTTTCTGGTTTTTCTAGCAGTTCCGGCTTTTCTGGCATTTCTGGATTTTTTGGGAGTTTCAACTTTTCTGGCATTTCTGGATTTTTCGGCAATTTTGGCTTTTCCGGTAGTTTCGGCTTTTCCAGCTTTTCCGAATTTTCTAGGAGTTCCAACTTTTCCAGCAGTTCCGGCTTTTTCCCCTCTAGATCAGGGCAACGTTATTCCTTAGGCTCTCTCCTCCTACTAAAACCCAAAGACAAGTAGAGAGAGGAAGAGATCCCAAGTGTGTTGAAATGACTTGAAGGACACCTCTATTTATACTAGAACGTTTTGTGCATGTGGGGTTTATTTGGTTGCCGACCGACCTTGACGAATTGTCTTATAACGCAAATAAATTCATAACTCCATGAATACTTATCGGAATTGGATGATCTTTAGATCAATCCTACAACTCTCGATGAGAGGGATCAAAGAAAAATATCAGCTGCCATAAATAAGATGACCCACATGGAGGTTTGCCCTATTTGCCAATTTTAACAATGGGTAGCGACCTAGGAGCTGATACACAAGAACCTACCGATAATACTATTGTTACTCAAGAAGCAACACTAGAGGCAATAGCTACCCTGGCACGAAAACAAGAGGCTCTTACACAAGATCCCGATAACAACGCTGATATTACATAAGAACCAATAGCCGAAATGGAGCAACTCAATCCTTGGGGTGTTGTTACACCCCCAAGCGATAGTGAATGTGAAGGAACACATGATCCTAAATAAGGATGGTGTTCGGAGAAAATTTTCTTGATATCAGAGTTGCAAAATTGGAAACAGCAGGCACTCTTGTTGTAGGAAGGAGTAATCTCACTACCGGCACACCAGTAAGTCGTAAACTTGCTCAACGAGAAATCGGCTAAGAAGGAATTAGCAAAAAAATGGGAAAGATGGGAAGAGGAGGCAACTATGAAGAAGAAGGAAGAGAAGTTGTAGCTATTGCAGCAGTAGGTTCAGGATTTAACGAATGACAAACACAAGCTGCATGAACTGACCCTAAATCTATTAAGGTGTAGAATACCCTCTACATCCTATCCAAGTTTTCTGTGGGAACGATTTTTCTTATTTCAATTAAAGGCGGTCTATGAAAATAGACCATATTTGGGTAATTCTACCTTAACCTTTTTGGAATTTTTTCGTCCCTGTGACTTCCATGATCAAATCTTTCTTTGCGAGCTTTTCCTCCATAATATAATTTGTGAGCATGTTAGTACGCACATGGTTGTTTGTGTTCTTTCTTACATGGGCGATCTGTAGTTGCGCACCTTTACTTCTTTTATGAAAAATCAGTTAGAATGACACATGTCCATGAAGATAGTGGACGCAAATGAAGAGAAAGCAACATTAATGATCTAGCCTGAACTAGGTATGGCCGCAAAATTAAGATGACTTTTCAAGAATTTTTTTAGCGTTCTGGATGTCAAGGAACAGGTAGCCCTCTATAGGTGAAGAATTAAGAAGCTCTACCTCAACCTTTTTCTACAAATGAAGAACCGTGTGATAACAGGGTGCCATAAACACACAGAGGTTGGTAGTGCAGGACTACAAGAGAGCAACCCGCTTGGTTTTCAAAATTTCGTGGTTGTTGTTGTACGATTCCTAGTGTATGCCAAGATTATGGATCGATTGGGCGCCTTTTGCATAGGGCTCAGGTTTAAGTATCCTTTCATTTGGCTGCTAGTGGAGGAGTACCAACCTCCATATCAACTGTGTGATTATGAGGATGAATCTTGGCCACATCAGCTGATGGCCACTCAAAGCTACAGGTCTGTTGAGCAGGACAGCGCTAACGCCTATAATCTGACAGAACTGCATATGAAGTATAGCAACAGGCTCTAAAGTATTTGTACATGAGGACATGCAAATGCTTCAACTTGGCAGAGATGTTGGCTGTAGACTTTGTGCATATTTTGGACACCTTCCCCCCCATCCTTGACCATTTCACCTCTGAACCTGCGGACTTTATATCATAATTACCTTTTTCCGGGTTATAAGAATCCATTTTTGTTCTAACATATTATTTTTCCATTTTTGTTAAATATGAATGAGGTGATATCTTTTTGATGGATAACCAAGGCAGTTATGGGAAAAGATATTTGACACTATTTCTTTCAGGTGATGCTCCAATGTCTACGGCCAAAGGATGAACAATGGTGTGATAATTTACAAAGGGCTTTTTTGCGTACTTGTTGTTTCAACCATTGTTGTTACACCCTGAGTTGTTGCTACACCTCAAGCATGGTTGTTACACCTCGAACTATTGTTACATCGTGGGACGTTGACGACATCGCAATTGTCTAGGACCGTGGGTACTATTCAAAAACGCAACTGTCATAAATATTATATTATCTATGGGTGGCTAAGGAGTCAAGGCAATTGTGAATTTGAGAAATGATGTAACAACAAGAGGCCTTGTATTTAAAACCTGTTGTAACAATTTCTATCTTCTCTCAATATTGGTCATCATGAGAATCGTGAGATTCTCATAACTGATCTGTTTCTTATTTCGGACATGCAAATCTTATAAAAGATACTCAGTTCCATGTAAACGTGATGAACAGTATCATTAGGATGAACAATGGTGTGATAATTTACAAAGGGGTTTTTTGAGTACTTGTTGTTTCAAACCATTTTTGTTACACCCTGAGTTGTTGCTACACCTCAAGCATGGTTGTTACACCTCAAATTGTTGTTACATCATGTGACGTTGACTAAACCACAACTGTCTAGGACCGTGGGTACTATTCAACGGGGCAGCTGTCGTAAATATTGTATTATCTATGGGTGGCTAAGGAGTCGAGGCAATTGTGAATTTGAGAAATGATGTAAGAACAATAGGCCTTGTATTTAAAACCTGTTGTAACAATTTCTATATTCTCTCAATATTGATCATCATGAGAATTGTGAGGTTCTCATAATTGATCTGTTTCTTATTTCAGACATGTAAATCTTATAAAGGATACTCAGTTCCATGTAAACGGGATGAAAATTATCATTATTTTTCTCTTGTAACTCATAATCATTTTAATACAAAGAACAATGTAGTTGATGTTTTCTTTTCAGACAGGGTGTTGAGACTTTACTAATTCGTATCTCATCCCTGCGCCCTGCTAGGGAGGAAGGGCCCTCCTCTTTAGAAGGGATTGCAGTAGCAGCAATAGCATGGTGGTAGATTAGTTATTGTTCCCTTCTGTAAGTGTGAAATTGTTTCTGTCGTCATCTAATTTGGAGAATGGGTTTATTTGTGTTTCCATATTTCTAATATGTTGTCACGCGGGATAGATTTGAATATAATATTTGGTCAGCCGGCTTAGTTAGTGGTGTGGTGTGCGGCACGCCCTTTTCATTGGTAACATGAAGCGTGGTTTCATTTTTGTTTAATGTTTTTGATTTCTGCATGAGTGTTACTTTCTACAGTTAAATTCAACCACATTTATTATGTCTTTTATTTTTACTCTTGGTTGAAGTGTATCAACATAGACAATGCATACTCCTTTGAAATAATTAGAACTATCATGGGTTGACAATTAATGATTGTGATTCAATCATAGTAACAGTGATTAAATCAGCGCAACAATCATCACTCAATAATACACAACAAAACTCATGGCATTCATACAGGACAACAAGCTTTGGCCTAAGTTTACCAAGTCAACCAACACATCTCCTCACACGTTTTTTTTTTCTCATATTATGTGTAGAGTCTCATGATTTTTCTGTTTTTGACATCATTTCCATCACTTTTTCCTCTTTTCATCACTATTACAAACTCCAATAAATAGTAAAATAAGATATTTTGACATGATAAGGTACTAAGATTTCTTATTTTTCATACTTTTTAATGTGCCTTATTATCTATTTAAATATTGTAATTGCTACAAAATTAACACGAATCTGCAGTTGTTTCATGATTCCGCAGCTACCTCCGTGGTTTGTCGGATTACAGTACGCCAGCCAAGCAAAGAAGCACATGGGCAGATAGGAATTGATCTCCTCCTATTCGTCCGAGCCAAATCATCAAGGAAAATGCCCAGTGGCGAAGTCAAGGAAGCGGGTCAACGCATG
This sequence comes from Pinus taeda, assembly GCA_000404065.3. Taxonomy (NCBI): domain Eukaryota; kingdom Viridiplantae; phylum Streptophyta; class Pinopsida; order Pinales; family Pinaceae; genus Pinus; species Pinus taeda. Next base: position 6,351 of record APFE030666130.1, read on the forward strand.
GATAAACCAAGCAACAAGAGTTCAAATCAATCACGACTCTCTGATTTGCTTTCCAAATAGAAAATCATCGAGAAGCATTATTATTTCCATTATCAGATTAACATTTATATTAGGATTGTCTTTAAGGCATGAAAATCTCAAAATTGTTGGGCGTGAATGCTATATATATATATATATATAAACATAAAACAGGGACACGTAGACATATATGTAATTTGTAATTGAAAATTTGAAGTTCCATGACTCTATTCATTTTTAATTGAAGAAGTATTCTCATGAATATCATGCGCAGTTAGTTGTTGAGATAGAGTTATAAACATGTTGTTTTGTGGAGGGCCCCTGTGGACAGTCAAGGTTCATTAATTTGCTTAGTATTTCGTTCAATTCATTTCTTTTCTTTTTTTTCCAAAATTGCATTATCGTAGTTTCTTTTATTTGTAATTATTTGTTTACAGATTTCCATTTGTTTTTTGTCTATTTCAAATCATTTACATGCTTTCTAAAATAGGACTGTGTATATAAATATCATTTCTTTCATAAGTAGTTATGTCTTTTTAGATCACATTCTTTCTACTTTTGTTTTATTATTTCAATTAAGATTGTTAATTACAGTGCGTAGATCATAATGATCATAATCTAGATTGGTTTATGAAGTTTATCTTTGAATAGAAGTAATTCTTTTTAGAGTAGAAGTAATTATCTTTCTAGAACATTAGTTTAGATAGCTCTATTTTTATCATTTTGCATAGTAACTAACAATAGTCAGTTAAACAAGATCATGATAGCTTGTATTGCTTTCCTGTTCAAGAATTGGTTGTATTGTAAATATTTAGTTTTCATTAGGAACATAAGAAAATCCTTAAAAAAAAAAAATCCATCCACAATCATTATCTTAATAAACTCAAAATGCTTCTAGCATATATAGTGCACTTGCACTTCACATGTTTACCAACTCTGGTCGATAATTTATCTAAGTAGTTCAAGAACATTGAATTGAATAAACATTATGCAACTATATACAAACCCCCTGATAACAAAACCTTGTACATATTCTATAATTAGCACTACATTACAATGCTTATAATAACATTAACATGTTGAAGAAAGTGTAACTAGGTTCGATCTAGATAGATGTAATTTTAATATTTGCACTTTTAAAGGAAAAGAATTATTATTTTTGTCATTATAAAGAATAGGTTTCTTGCCCATTTGAGAGGTCAAGCACATATTTAAGTGCTTCTAGGAAAGTAAAAGAGTCAATGTAATAGTTGATGACCCATGTGGGCATGTTACACTATGTAAATCTATGTATTAGAGTAAAGAAAATGATGTCAAAGGAGATCCTCCAAAGAAAACACAAGTCTCCTCTTCAAGTTGGCTCAAAGAAATGAATTTTTTGGTGCACTTAAGGGCATGTTGGCCTCACTAGATCAAGTACCAAATAGGAAGGACATACTCCTATATATAGGGAAGTTCAAGCTCACAATTAGACCATCAAGTGATCTCTAAAATCAGCGAAGAAGAGAGTCAAGAAATAGGTGCAGAAAAGGAGAAAAAAAGGTGCTTCAGGGTAGCGAAGAAGGAAAAGCAAAAAACTGGTTTGGGTTGATTGTTTTAGGGCCTAATTTTGTCACACGTGCGAAGAAAGGAGGTCAGTTCTATAGCAACATCAGATCCACAAGGGAAACAACTTAATAGAGTTCGATTAGGCTAAGAAGAGACTCAAAATAGACTTCCAGCTCAAGCGAAGGAGGTCCCACATCTAGAAAAGGAAGGAAGAAAGTAAAAGACCTATCTCAAATCCTAGATCAGCCACATGTATGAAGAAATTAGGTCAACAATAAGGTTAAGGAGATTAACCTCTAACTTAGAGATATACCGGAAGAAGAGCCTCAAATCTCTAGTCTAAGTATCAAGGAGAAGAAATATTGCCAAACGAAGGAAAGTAAGGCACTAAAGAAGAGGTCTCTAAGGAGACCATGGGTTTCTGCACTTTCCAAAAAAAGAGCGAAGGAAAGTGTCATCAGTTGCTGGAAGAAGTACGAAGGAAGAAATCAAGGTGTAGTACAAAAGAAATCTTTGATTGAAGAACATAAGGGACGGTACAAAAGAGAGACTATGTCTTGTGCTTGGAGGATCTACTGGTCAAGAGTCTAGGGCTTGGAATTTGTCAATTGAAGCTTCAATAAGAGAAATTTGAGGAAGAGTTTTCCTCTCTAGGAAAGAGAGGTTTTTCCCTAGTTGAGAGCCAACATATTGTGTTCTTGTCTCTCTTGTTTTTGGTAACTATTTGATGAAATAAGAGAACACACACTAATAATAATAAGAGAAGATTGTGTGAATAAGAAAAGTAAAAAGTACCTCACAAATAATTAACATCGTTAGAAGAATCTCATCCTCACCTAGATGCCCTCGATTCTTCAACATGGTATTAGAGCTAAGGTAACACATCAAGGAAGGGCATCTGAGGAACACATAAAAGGATTAAGCATCAGATCTAGAAGTAAGGGTTCCAAATCCATCAAATACAAGGAGCATTACTATCTTCTCTCCTAGATCCATCAAGAGGGACTATCATTCTAGAAACAAGAGAAAGTCTTCCATATAAGGGCATCTTCAAGAAGGTTCATCCAAGAAGGGTTTACATCAAAGACTCATCATTTTCAAAGAAAGGTACTCAGATCCAAGCCAATCATTGTAGATCTCTAGAGCTACACATTGAAAAGTTTTCATCAACAAGTAAATCTCTCTCAAGGCACCTTGAAGGCAGCATCTTGAAGAACTCCAAGATCCAAGAAGTCGAACCTTCATTAATGAAGGAAGTAACAAGATCTCCTCATCACTAACACTCTCAAGTAAGTATTTTTATGTCTTCTTCTAAAAATATAAAAATGTCGTTTTGCAAGGAAAGCAATAAATTGTTTGGGACTATTAATTCCCTTGCATGGAAAAAGAAGACTAATCTACTGCTAAAAGAAAATGAACTTATGGACTACATCAAAGGGAGTATCATTATTCATGCTAAGGAAAAAACTGAAACCCTCACAAAGTATAATAGGGATGAAAAAAAGGGCTCAAAGGATTCTGATAGAATCCATTAAGGAACCTCTCATTCCTTCTGTTTCCAAACTTGAAACGTCTAAAGAAATATGTGATATGCTGGTGGAGCTATTTTGAATTAGTAAAGTGAGAGAAGTGATATCGTTGTGTAATGAAATATATAAAATGAATATCTCCAAGGAAGAAGGAATAGCTCCCTAATTCATGAAGGTCTTTGAGATGAGAGACCAACTACAAGAACTGGGAAAAGTTACGCCAAACAAGGCTTCATACATCCCCTGAGCATGCTCTATGTTAGTTATGAATGGGACAAGATTGTCCTTTATTCCTTCTACCATTAGAGTCATGGCCACCAATTCTAAATCCCTATATTTCGCTTTGTCGGAGTCACTGGCTTCTTTTGCAGGCTTGTTTACATTTACTTTTACCAAGTCCAACACTTTATTATTCTCTAGGATTAGGTCAATCCTCTTCTTCCATGATCTGAAGTTAGATGCCCCTTCAAGTTTGTTCTCACCCTTGATTGAGTTAGACATCTTCCTTGAATATAATAGACTCCTTCCCTGAGATAGTACCTATGAATGGATCAAGTGCTTGAGATTGCTTTTTTCTTCTTTCTTCATCAAAGCTCTGATACCATGTTAGAAAATCATAAAGGAAGTAAAGATTTTCTTGATCTTGATAATTATTTGTGATGTTCCTTATTATTACGATTCATTATATCTTCTTTCTTTAAATCATCAAGCAATTACCAAAAGAAACAACACATAAAACAATAGACACCAGATGTAGACACATGCAACGGAAAAACCCCGCTCAAGGAGAAAACCCAGTGAAGATAATTATTCCTTTCAATAGTATTCTTTGAGACTCTTCACCCTAGACCAAGACCAGACCTTTCCCTACACACCAAGTCAACCTCTAGAATTTCGACCTCTTCCCAACAACATCAACTATGCAACAACTTATGGAAATAGGCAGCTTTCAGTAACAATGAAACTTTGAAGACTTCGATCTCCCAATATAGGGCACGAAATAGAGAGAGAGACACACCAAAATTTTGAGTTTTCTTGCCTCCTTAGACTTCCCCAAACTCACATTCACTTCGGCTTCCTAGCAATAGACTTCACACCTTTTCCCAGATGCAAGAGAACTTCACATTTCTGCCTAGCAACAAGAGATTTTCGCACTTCTTCTAGCTACAAGAGAACTCAAACTTGACAGGAGAATGATGCTCCAAATGAATTTGATGACTTTCTTTTTATAGGTTTCTTGTGGGCTCGAATAGGGTCGATAGGCCGACTTGATCTTCTCATAGGTCTGACATGGTGTGGAGGTTACATAATTCATATTTGACTCAATACTTAACCTTTTTAAATGATTCAAAAGTCCAAGAAGGGTCTCTTTAAATGTATAATAACATTATAGACTCAAAATAAATCCTGGAAGTCCTCAATGGGTACTTTGACCTAAAACATGGTGATGCAAGCATGAAACCCATGCTTTTAAGTCACAATAATAATAATAATAAATATTTTCTTTATTCTTTTGACAAATTCATTACATAATGACTCAAGTACATTATTGAAGATTGAACATAGTTACATTTTCTAGCACCTTCAAGGTCAACTTTAGCCTCTTCTCCATGAAAATCAATATGTTCTATTTCCACATTATCTATGGCCATGAGCATAAATTATTTTGAATTTTCATGAGCCTTTTCCTCAGCTGAAGATATTTTTTCATCACTTTCAAAAGATTTGGTGTCTTGGGTGTAGAAACTTTTCTCTTGAAACTTCCTTTTGTCCTTTTCCACTTCTCTAAACTTCTCCCTAGGGTCATATTCATTCATCTTCTTTTCGAGACATTGAAAAGCGTAGTGACATAATTTTCCATAGTTAAAGAACTTAAAAGGTAGTCTACCTTTGTACTTTCCTGAGCCTCTCTTCAACTTTATTACGAACTTGCACTCCTCTTCATCTGATTCACAACTTGAGTCATTATGTTTTTTGTTGGGCTTCTTGTCTACTTTGAACGTTGACCCCCTTGTTGTAGGTATTCCATTAGAAATCCTCACCCCATAAGCATTACAAGTTCCAAACAGTTGATCCATTGTGCGAGAAACGAGTTTTGTCATCTCCTCAATGGCTGAAACATTATAATTAAATATCTCAATGAAAGATATCATTATCTTTTGGACTACCACTGGCTCTTTTATTTCTTCATCATGACCTCTTATTGTGTTCACAACTTCATCAACCCTAAGAAAATATTTTACAATATATTCATCATCATCCATATTCAAAAACTCAAATTACATTTTAAAATGTTTCTATCACCTTCATACCAGTAACTCATTTTTTCGCATATTGCTTCTGCAGTGGTGCAATCTGTTAGCACTTGAGATTTCACCTAGGCTGAGATAGACAAACCTCAAAGCTACATCAAACCATTTCACCTCGTAGCTAGCCCTACGAGGTATGAGAAGGCTCTCTCGAGTCAAACTCGGTGAATTTGTCAATAGGATGAGTTGACCAATTAGGAAAAAGGATTTTAGGCTAGTAAATTGATAAGGAGGGTTGATTTAAAGTTTTTGGGTTTTTTGGTGGCAATTGGAGGGAGTGCATTTCAGGGTGCGGGGATTGAGCTCAGTTTTTGCAGGTGGGTCTTTGGGGCAAGGTAAGAGTTTATGCTGATGCCTTTAGCTGGAATAGATGATCAAGGAGGAAAGAAGAGAAGCTAAAGAGGGAAAACAATGAATTCGAATCCTCTCTAAACAGTGGAAAACATAAATATTAAACAAAATTGAAAGCTGAGCATGGCATGCATGAATTCAAACTTTATCACTTCTTTTGTTTAAATAGCAGCAAGAGATTAAGAAATGGAACACATAAACACACTTACAATGACAAGTAGGAAACACACCATCAACATAATAATCCACAAGAATCCACAATGAAGTCTGCAAAACCCTGGCCTTCTTTTTCCTCAAATTGCAGAAATACAAGTAAAAAATACAATAGAGCTTCTCCCTCTAGAGTCCAACCATGAAAATGAGTAAGAGAAGGCATAATTTAGAAGGTCTAACTCATTTCCCCACCTCTAGGGGTCGAGATCAGCTTCCTAGGAGCTGTTGCAACTAATTCTAAATTAATCACTAGATAATAGGCCAGCACAACAACTTGCCTCTACAACTTAGGAAACCTATCCATGCATTAAATATTTACCATTTACATCAAAGAAACTTATAGAAGTGGTCAAGAAGAGTAAAAGTATCTAAGTGCCATGAAATTTACACAAAAATCCATCATTTACATGCCTCAAAAGTCAACCAAGGTGAAAACAGTGTTTTGCTGGCCGAACTGGTCAAAACTGGCAAATCAGCTTGAGTGGTCGCGCCCCTGCTCTGAGTGGTCGCGCCCCTTTTTCAGGAGGCTTTTGGAGGCCTTCCCGGTGTTAGAATCGGGCGCAGGATATCTCGTTGGAAAGGTCTTTGAGTCTGCTTTCCAACCCAAGTAGAATTTTTCAATTTGGAGTTGATTTGACCTGTCAAAAATCAAATCTCCCAAGACTGGTCAAAAAGTGCCAAATGAGGCTGCCTGAAAGAAGAGTGTTGTTGCAGTCAACTTTTGAATGCCTTCCTCAACCCCAAATTTAGCTCATGATAGCTCATTGGAAAGCTCTCTTTGTCTAGTTATCATTTTATCCATCAATCAAATCATTTGGCCAACCAAGCTAGGAGAAAACTTGATTTTCTAAAGGTCACTTTAGGGGTGTCTTTGATTCTCCTGAGGCAACGGTATTCTTGCCATTTCGCTCAAACCATGACACCTGTGTAAAAAGTGAAGGAGGTTTTTCTTCTTTTGCATGTTGTGGACAGAAACCTCTCTAAGTTTCCCAAAATTCATCTTTGATTGCTCTGAAGCATCATTTGAGTGCGACTTGTCCCGATGTGTGAAACAAGGAATTCTGTCGAAATGAAGCGAGATGAAGGGAATAGGGGGCTTCTAAATTCTTGGGGAAGTGGGAGTGGGGAGGGATGTTAAGAAGTAGGGGAAAGTGGAATCTCAGAGATTGAGTGAGGGGAAGGGATCCAAAAGGGCAAAACACAAGCCCAACCTAGAAAATTGCCAAGTTGTAGCTAGAAACTAGGGTTTGTGGAAAAATGAGGAATTTGGTGGATCTAAGGGATAGGAAGTTTTTGATAAGGTACATGAAGGATAGGGGAAAGTGCATGAACATCAGGAAACAAGTTTTGCCGATGATTTGACCATCCGAGAGAAAATGGCTTCAAAACCCTAGGAGAGGGAAATGACCTTGCCTGGGCGCAACTGAAGCATGAACAAGACGTAAA
>APFE030666132.1:0-12071 GCA_000404065.3 Pinus taeda
TTTGCCCTTGATGTCAAAGGGGGAGAATGAAGCTGAAGTTTTTGAGGTTGCCATCAAGTCCAAAGGGGAAGATTGTTGGCATTATGGTTCTGGTATGATTATATGTTTCAGATGGTGTACTTGATGGCAACACCCATGGCATGGCTCTCATTTTGATGAAAATAAATAAGTATGCAGGAGAACAGTTCAGGAGGTGTGTACCCGTAGGAATACCGTGCAGGGACCGTGTCCAAATACGCGGGTTACCCATTCATGGGGTCCGTACCCCAGTGCACACACTTCAAGGCAGTAAAGCGCCCACACGTGGGGTTTCTCATGGTATTTAGCCGACGGTATTGTGTTATCATGGTTTGGCCCAATGGTATGTTATTTATTATTATTATTGAGCCCCATGATCCTTGATTGAGAAGAGCATGCCATATAAAGCTAAGGAGATCATTTGGCTTGTTGCATCTTTGTGTATTGAATATCTTAAGATCTGATCTATTGGGGTTTCGTCGGTTTAAAAAGCTTGATCTATAGAAGAGAAGTTGAAAGCGAATCTGTGAAGGGTGATTTCTCGAGCACAAGATCAGATTTGAGTATCTGACTGTATTTTGGCCCTAATCAGAGGTGCGCAGGTGATCAACAGTGGCAGTGCATGGGTACGCAGAGACAACAAAGGGTTAGTGCGTGGGTACGCAGAAGAGGCGAAGGTGCAGCGCGTGGGTACGCAGAGGCGACAAAGGTGAAATGCATGGGTACGCAGCACGTCAGTGCTTCAGGTGCGTGCTTTCTGTTTAAGTACGCGGCGTGACAGTGTTTTTGGGTGCGTACTTGCGGTGACAGTACGCGGCGCGTTAATTCTTCTGGGTGCGTGCCTACCTTGCAGTACGCGGCGCGATAGTACATTTGGGTGCATACTGTACGCAGATCAGTGAAAGGAGCATTGCGTGGACCCGCAGTATAGCAGAAGGAACTCTGCGGGTATACGCAGAGAGGCAGAGGGTGAAGTGCGTAGTGACGCAGGCCAGTAAAAAGAAAACCTGCGTATCTGTGTTAAGATCTTCTGTTGGTTGAATTTTTCTAAGGTGTTCTGGGTTCTGTTTTGTTATTGTTGATCTGGTTATTACAGCTGACTGTATAATTTACATGTACTTGATAATCATTTGATGTATATGGATCCAGTTTGAAAATTTATGAAAAGTGGTCCTTGAAAAGAAGTAGGGGGTTGTAGCTCCCTTCCAGGAGAGACTGGAAAACGAGAGAGAGTTGTAGCTCTCTGCAGGTTGCAGCCTGCGTACTGGTAAAGGACTGCACCAGTACAAGACCATTGTAAAAGGAGTTTCTAATTTGAAAGAAGATAGAGACATATTGCAGCAGGTGGTTTTCACCCACATTGGGTTTCCACCCTATATCTGGTGTTCTTTGATGTGACTGTCTGTTTTTCTTGTTCATGCTCATTGTTTTATGGTACTGATATGCAAAAATAATTCAAAGTATAAATAAGGAAGAATTGTTAAAAGGACTAAATAATATTGATTCACCCCCCCTCTCAGTATTATTTTCAACACAAAAATCCTCATGGGGAGATATTTTGGTAGCTTGTATGGTGCTAATTCGCATCCATAAACTCTGATTTCTGTATAATTTTGGTATAAATATCGATCTCCAGTCCTGGCCTAATCTGTCAAATGCAGAATCCTTTTGATGTCTTCACTGATTTTGGGTTGTGCTGAGCTGTTTAGGATATTCATAGCTGGATGAACAAACTCTTCAATGAATTGTTTATAAGAGAATTCTTGATGCTCTATCATCACTAATGAAGTCTAAAATATAATAGGTTGCTGGTTTCCCTCTTCATCTAGCTTCTGCATGGAAAAACTGAACCTATATTCTTGATAATATAGAAACATATAAACTAAAATTGAAGTGTAATTAAACGCTTGTTCTATTGGAAATTTAAGAAACTGCTCATGGATGTTATCAGCCAGGAATTGGCTGAAATTAAATAAAATAGATGGTTTGTTATCTGTGGAAAAGATGGAAAGGAAGCCTAGAATGGGTTCATCTACCCACTGATTAGAATAATAACCCAGAATGTATGGAATTATGGTTATGATCTATTTAGCTTAATCAGGGAAGATTGAGGAAGGGCATGGAGGATTCTTCTTTGGAAATTAGGCATTTTCTGGTAAGAAGATCTCAAAAATCTTGGCTCTCTTGGAAAACTCAAGCTTCTAATAGAGTTTGGTGAGGGCTTCTAAGGAAAATGGGGCATTATTTTCCACAGGGGGAGCTAACATCATCTAGTTAATAGATTGGGCAGTAATTAAAAAAAGGATTTCACTAGATGGGGTCATAATAGCTCTTTGGCTAGGAACATAGCAAGATGGCATTTCCTAGTGATTTTAGGGGCATGGAAGGTCAAGGGGGAAATATAGTGAGGAAGATTGGATTCCCAGAGTCTAATTTCATCTATTTTATCAACATGTTTATCCTCCGGCCAACATTAAAGCTCCAAAAATTCACAGTCACATTGTGTCTCATTAATCCTGTAATCTCTATCAGCTAATGGAATATGATCTAGGTTTATAGATGGAGGGATTAGTGGATTAACAGGTTTCTCCTGGTTCTTGCTCTTTGGAGGCATATTTACATCAGTGAATGATAATAGTGATGGAAGGAAAAGCTTACAGAGAGCAAATTTTAGGTTGTGAGCCATCAAGGGAAGGGAGACAAAACACTGAGAATTTTATTTGCTTCAATATTTTTTAAATTGGTCGCTTTGTAGAGAAAACCTCAGAATTATGGAGAATAAGCCAGAAAGGGACAATGAAGATGATTCAAGGTTTTTTTTTAAGGAAGGATGGAAATTTTCGTTGGAGGTTGGCATGGGACCGTTGAAGTCGAATGGTTACCTGGGAAGGAAAATTGAATGCTCAACGATAATTTTGTCTGGAAGGCATTTAATTGGGTAACGACTATGAAACATGGCGCGACAAGAGTGGTGGAGGTGTTGGGTAGGGGCATGGTAAAGTGTTGAGGGAGAAAATAGTTTTCGGAGGGGGTATAAGGTGGTAAGTGGTATCGGTTGGGGGGTGTGACATATGGAGAGGATGCCACGTATTGAAGGGGCCCGGCGGGGAATACTGCCTTTTCGGACCCCCCCCCGCCCGATAAAGCTAGGATGGAGGGGGGGCCGAAAACAAATGAGTGTCGTCGATTCGAAAGGTAGGAGGATCCCGATGCTTTGGCTGTGGCCCCTTTTAACCGTAAATGACAAAAAAAAAAAAAAAAAAAAAAAAAAAATCCATATGTGCCTTTGACATTGCTTTTGAAACTTAGGATAATATTTGGGATATTAAACATGTCAAAAACACTTTATCCCCATCGTTCCTTTCCTTTACATTGTCACTGAGACTTAGGGTAAAGGGCACATAAATACATTTGTCAAAACCAACTATTTTTCTTACCCTTTAACTAAGCTAACATTTTTATTTTTCTAAAGGGGTGCATTTAGTCTAACAAACCCATAATTATTTTCTTTTATGAAAATCAAAAACTACTTAAATCATATCACTTATTTCTAATATCCATTCAGATTAAACAGTTCAATCAATGTCATTTTCTACCTAACTACTGATTTACCAAGATTAAACTGTTTGGCAAATTTTTATTCTCTGATCTAGTTTACAGAAATTCAAACATGTTTAACCATGATTATACTATACGATCAAACAAATAACTAGTCATTGTGGCATTTTAAACAAGTTGCACACAAGTTTTATTTATCAATCATGAAGAGAACTATCTACCAGTAGTGGCATTTATATTTGCAACACTTTCAGTATTATTTAATTTTTGTTTTTCTTTCTTTTGATGGGGTTCTATCTTTTATTCTTTTTCAATATTTTTTTTATAACCCTCATTTCATTTTTATTCTATTTTTCTTTTTTTGGAAACCATTTGTAGATTGACAATTATTTACAATATGAGACTTCTGAGATAAAATACTCAATCACCTTGAGATCCTATAAATTATAGGACCCTAATAGTGGCTCTAGCTAGGGATGGCACTCTCCATATGAGGTGGTAAGAACATTTGATCAATAGCCTTGAGTGTTTCATTTCAGCAATATCTACACCTGATTTCTTTTGTTGTTGGAGTAATTATGGTAACATATCAATCGAAGCTTAGGGCCTTCTCTACGGGCTTCAACTTCTGTCAATAGGTCACCCAATCAAAATAATAAAGAAAATGATATCTACAATGGTTTAATGTAAGAAAACCTCTATTGCTAAGAGAAATAATGCTTCAGTATTTTGTCATTCACAGGTCCACCAGGCATTTCTATTCCATCTAGGTGTTTGGAAAAAATACATTGTGTCCTCTGAAAGCATCAATGATATAAGATCATGTCCATAGATTGTCAAATTTTCCATTCTTTCTTTTGCCCTCTCTTCTGGAATCCCATTTTAAAACTATGTCACCCAAGGTGAAATCATCTACTTTAGTTCTTCTATCAAAAATATTTTTGATATTCTCCTAGATGACCAGAGATTTATTGTAGACTTCTTCCCTGGATTGTTACAATTGAATAGTCTGATCAATCCTCCTCTGTATGTCATTAGTCTCAACTTGCAATTCCTAAATTATCTTCATAACTGGAACTCCTAAAGAAGATGGAAAAATAACATCCATCCCATAAACCAATTGGTATGGTGACATGCCAATTGATTTCTTTGTTGTATGTCTATCAGCCCAAAGTGCATTTATTAACTTGTTGTGCCATGACCTTTTGTTCTCTTCTAACAACTTTATAATAATGTTTACCAGACTCTTATTTGAGGATTCAACCAACCCATTACCCTGTGGGTAATAAGCAGTTGAATGTCCCAAAGTAATATGATGCTTGTTGCAGAAGTCTATCATCTTCTTGGAGTTCAAAGCTGCAACATTATCTGTAATGATCTTGTTGGGACAACCAAATCTAGACAGGATATTAGTTTCCAAAAATTTGGTAATAACAACATCAGTAACCAATCTATCTCATGCAATTCTAATTTATTTAAAACTTCATTTATATGTATATTTACATCTGAGTTATCTAACCGCCTTTCTGCATTAGAATGTACAACCACTTGATTTTATAATTCACACTCTAAGTCTATACTATCATCTTCATATTCATCCTTAGACTACAAAAAGCTTTCAATTTGTTTATCATTGTCAAACACTTGCCAATATTTCATATTATCTGGTACAATTGGTCGATGTTTCACTTCCACTGTATACTGTCGATTAGGGTAAGGCATTTTACAAGAGCTGGCTGAAAAAGCCAGACTATTAGCTAGTATATTTTGATTTCTAGGAGTTATAGAAAGCTCATATTCCACAAAGCTCTCTAGAAAACCGAGCACAACATTTATGTATGCTCTCAATCTAGGGTGTTTGGCCAAATACTCTCCTTTAATTTGTTTTATAATTAACTCAGAATCCCCCTGAATGGAGATTCTCTTGGCAGCCAATTTTTTCAACAATTGCAATCCTATTATAAGTGCTTCATACTCAGCTATATTATTTGTACACTGAAAATTGAGTTTGTATGAATGACCTTCAGTGTGATTGTTTCCTGTGTTTGCAGCCCACACTCCTGCTCTAGAACCCTCTTTACTATAAGAGCCATCAAAGCTCATGTTCCAAAGAGGTTCATGAAGAGTGTTTTGTTCTACTACTTGTGTTTGGTTTAGATCTATTTTAGAAATATCAGTTTTTGCTTTGGTAACCTGAGTGTTGATGTCTCCATCATTATAAAGAATGAAAGAGTCTAAATTTGAGTGGACAGAGTAAAGAGGATAATTGTGAGGCTTATCTTGACTACTCACCATGAATTTCATCTAAGTTTCCCTATATAATCTTCTTTGCTGACCAAAAACTGGTATGGTGGCAAAGGTCATATCCATTTGTAGGGTCTCTTGTAACTTTTCTCCCCATGAGCGTGACAACAACATGCCATATTTAGGGGGTATATCTGCAACCACTATGTCTATTACCAGACTTTTGGCTGAGATTTGAGCTAAAGTAACACATAGGTCTTTGATGAGACCTAAACATCTTACTTTGCTGGAATCAAAGGAATATAAATCTTTATAGGGCCTGGTAATGTCAAGTCCTAGTTTTTCCATAACAGCTTTAGGCATTAAATTGTGGGAAGCACCTGATTCTAACATAACATTATGGAGGATCTTATCATGAATATTTAGGCTAACATAGAATGGAGGAACACCCCCTTCCTGTGGTTTTCCCTCAACTTCTAGCCCAAATAAGAGTTCAGGTTGGCCATCATTCAAATTAACAGAGGCTATGTTTTCCCCTATGTTTAGAGATTTCATCACTTGAGGTGAGTACATATTTTTGTTCATTAACTTTGTTAGGGGAATAGGAATTTTTAGTTTTTTTAATTCATTCTCAATGTTGAATGATGTTTGAAACTTAACTAGGTTGGGAAACTTAGATTGATCAATAATTTCTTTTGATATAGGTTATTTTCGCTGACTTGTGGTTGGGATATCAGTTTGAGCAGTTGTGGAAACACTATCATCTATCTTTTTGACAGTAGTTTCTACTTTATTTTTTCCAAAATTATCAATAGTTTTCTTAGGAGAATTGTTTGTGCTTTTCCTAGCATCAGTGTCAGAGGATTTCTTAGCAGGATTCTTAGAGTTCTTACTGTTGAGAGTGTCTGAAGTCTTTTTTCTCCTAAGGTTATACTGCCTATGGACTTCCATAATGGCATTCTCAAAACCTTGTTTATATTCATCTGATTCCTCATAGTCAAGTTCGGTTTGAGTTAGGAGGAAAAGTTCTTGCTCCTCTTGAGTGAGAAAAACAATTTCATCATCATTTATTCCCATCAGATTTATTTGACTGTCATCTAAATCTTCAATTATATTACCCTCATCATCAGTATAGTTTTCCTGAAAAGGAGGTTAGACTTACCGGTCTGGACCCTTTTGTTCTCGTTGTTTGATCTGGGGGGCATTCCTTCTAAAGTTTTGATTCCTATTTTGAGGAGTAGTTTGATTTTCTCTCATTTGAGCTTGATCATTAACGTTTACTCTTTGCGTCATCTTTTCCACTACCCTCAATAGGTTATCAATTTTGTGATCAGAAGTAGAAGTGGAAGGTTCTTCTTTAATGGTAACCCTGCATTTAGATTTTAGTTTAGCCTTCTTGGCTAAAATGTTAGCTTCAACTTTTATAGCATTGGCTTGCATTTCTTCTAAAATTGCAAGGTCTCTTTCTCTAAGTTGATACTCCATCTCTATGTTAGAAAAATATTATATATGACAGAGAAATGCAAGACATATAATATGCAGAAAAACACAAACACACAAAACCAGAGAGACACAGATATATGTGGTTCACCCAGTTTGGGCTACGTCCACCCCGAACAGCCAGTCCTTCCTTTCTATTATCTAGCAAAATGAAGAGACACAACCTACAACAAATCCACTGTAATATCCTCTGTTTTCTCTCACAGTCTCACCTCTCTGTTTCTCACTCTGAGAATACACATCTATTTTTTTTTACAGCCTCAATACAATACAATACCCTCATACAAAGAGAGGGGATGCCTTCTAGGGCAAAAAACCCTAAACTAAACATAAATTCTACCATCAGATCATCCGCCTAATGAATGGCCCAGATTGAATAGAAATTACTGTACTTTTACAAGGCAATTTTACATCTGTTTTTAGTTTCGGGGGTGCTGCCCCCGAAACCGCCGCCAAGGGACCGAGAATGATTGTAGCAACTCCATTGCTGCTTCATTTGCTGGAAAATGACTCCTCTTTGGACCTGGTTGTTTATCATCTTCATCGTCATCCTTGAATACCAATTGAAACTGAGCATATTCTCAATTTGTCCCTGGTTACAACTTTTGTTAGCATATCTGCAGGATTCTGGCTAATGTGCATATTTTCCAGCTTCAACTCTCCATCTTCCAACACTATTCGTATGAAGTGGTACTTGAGCTATATGTGTTTAGTCCTGGAATGAAATGTTGAGTTCTTTGCAAGATGAATGGCACTTTGACTATCACTGTATAACGCCCCCATATCATGCTTCTTACCCAATTCATCCATAAACCTTTGTAACCAAACCATTTCTTTACTAACCTCTATAGTAGCAACATATTGTGCTTCTGTTGTTGAAAGTGCAACAACACTTTGGATTTTTGAAACCCACCTTACAGCCGTTCCACCTATAGTAAATACATATCCTGTAGTGCTCCTCCTGTTATCTCTGTCACCTGCCATATTTGCATCAACATATCCCTGTAGAGAAATGTTTGAACCACCAAGGCATAATGCTTGATTTGTGGTACCTCTCAAATATCTGAGAATCCATTTCACTGCCATCCAATGTTCTTTTCCTTGATTGTTCATGTACCTGCTTACAACTCCCACTTCATATGCAATATCAGGCCTTGTGCAGGCCATTGCATACATTAAGCTTCAGCTGCTGATGCATATGGAACTTTAGACATATAAGCCATGCCTTCTTGGGTCTTTGAGCACATCTCCTTACTAAGTTTGAAATGGCTAGCAAAAGGTGTACTAACTGGTTTTGCATTGTGCATATTAAATCTTTTCAACACCTTTTGTATGTACTCATTTTGAGACAATGTAATTTGCGATTTTTCTTGTCTCTAGTTATTCTCATACCAAGGATTTGTTTTGTAGCTCCTAAATCCTTCATTGCAAATGAATTTGCCAATGAAGGGGTGTACAATCTTCCTGGGGTATACATCCGGCTGAAACAAAGACCTCTAAATTAGGATGATAATCATGCTCCACACCTAACAGTCTACATCAAAACCATCAAGAAAATCAATTAAAGCTAGGCCGAGGGAGGGTTTGATGTCTGTAGGAATTGCATTGTAAACGGTGTTAAACCGTTCACAGTATTCCTCCATAGTTTCATTTGGTTTCCTTTTAAGTCTTTTGTATTCATTCAGGAGTTGAAGTGGACTTTTCTTGATTTCCCACCTAGCTAAGAAAGTTTAAAGGAATGCATCAAGGTTGGCTATACTTCTTGTACGTAAACTCCTAAACCATCTTTTGACATCACCTCCTAGACTTTGAGCAAACAATCTCATCTTTACATCAACCTCATCTACTTCTTGAAGTTCAAAGACATCATTCATTCTATCCACATGTTGCTGAGTAGTATGAGAACCAGTGTTATCAAACGTTAGAATTTTGGATTGATAGTCTGCAAGCATTTAGTTGGCCTGGTAACACCAAAGGTGCATACCTAGCTTCCATAGTTGGGCTGAGAAATTGACTGGAAGATGGACTTGTGGAAGGTGTAGTTGTAATAACTACAGGGATAGTATGAACAACAGTCTGAGTTATTACAAGTGAAAAAGTAGAGACTATAGAATGAGAATGAATAGGGGGTTGTAGATTAATAGATTGGGAAGACTGCATGGGCAAAGAAACTACTGCAATTATTAAATCTAAAAATTCAACAGATTGTTGAATATAAGCTTCTTTAATGGCCTGGTAAAAAACCGAGACTAGACCCTGTAATTTATCAATTTGTTGTAGGTATTGTAGATCGTGATCTAATTTAGGAGGCTGAGTTTGGGGTATATATGGTCGCAGTAAAGCTTCATCAATGACAATCTGATCTACAAAGCTCTCAGATTTTGTCCTAAACAAACTATGCTGGAAAGGCAAATCAAACTCTATATCTTGAATAGTTTCAAACTTCTCAGGAAGAGAGTTAGACCTAGACAAAGCACTATTCTCAGGAAGAGAGGTGAACCTAGAAAAAGGACTATTACTACCCTAGCTCTTTGTAAGACTTCTCTTTCTCATTAATTTCTCTGGATTATCTAAAAATTTAGTAGGGTTGGGATTTGGATGTGCCCTAGTGAAAATTCTTTTAGGAGCCGGATCTATTGAAAACTTACCACACAGCTAATAAAATTAAAATTAATAACACACTCAAATATATACAAATATTACAACCTCAGATTATGTATTCCAGTGTTATATAAGAGTTTTGATTTATTGAAATACTATTTGACTACCAGGGAATAATTATTTTTCAATTTAAAAGGTATTCGTCCCCAGTATGGTTGCCACTATGTTGTCGTTCTGTATTTTTGAGGTTGAGGGAGCAAACACATAGGACAACATCAAAACCACTTTGGAAGTTGGGATCTAGCCCTGTCAGCTTCAAAGAGGGATCTCTCTCTATAATTTAGCTATGTTTGATGTGAATTTTAGGCTAGTTATTAATGTATTGATTGTTTTTTATTGGATTGTTTGGTTGATTAAATCATTATAATTCCATTGGGCTATGGAGTCTAAAGATTAACTGGATTCGCATCAAATTTTGAAGGAGTTTCATAGGGAAAGCTAGGTTGCACTAGTTGGATCTTTCAGAATTTTAAATGGATTATGAAACAGAAGAAATGTAAGATTCAGTAGAAACTAAGGAGCAATGAAGGATTCCTTAATTTGACTTCAGCAGAAAACATATAAATTACTAACAGCCAAAATAGGTTGCTTTGTATAACATATCCTATTCGTCACAGATTTTGCTATGTAATTAAGCTTTTTAGAAATGACATAGAAAAGAGACAATGACTAAACACATGAACAAAAGAAAAACATCACCAATTCGTACAACACATGAATCCTGTGAAGAATGTCCTTGTATTATTGATGATTCCAGCAACTTTAAAAATTACAATTCGCAGAGGAAGTTATATTCAACAATCAACCCCTAATACTTCAAATAATGAAGTATTTATAAAAATGATTATAAAATCGTTGTCTCAACTGAAAGTGTATTATTAGCATTATCCTAAACAATAAAATCGATCTTTTGTAAAATCATAGGCAAGGTGGACAGTTGCATGAAGAGGTGGCTCTATTTTGGTGGATTTTGTTGTTGAATTAGCCTATAATTGTGTTGTGTTGGTTGATATTCTTACTGTGTTCGAGTTGCCTTTAATCCAATAAATCACATATTTCCTCGCACCTTTTTTCATCTAGAATGGTTAACTTACTTACCCTTTGGTAAATCTCATAAACCTCAGTCTACTTTGCAAATGTTGGCTTTACTGTGAAGACATGTTTTACCTCATTCTAGATAAAAAAAATCATTTCCCATTGTCTCTACGAATGCCTTAGATGTCATGCTGCCTTTTATACCATTGAATTTAATATTGCTTTTGGCCATTTCATTCATCTTTAAAACATAATCTTCTTGAGTAATCAGTTTGTCATTAATCACATATATGACATGCAATCCTTTCTGAAGTCATGCTTCAATCATGTTGAAAAACCTATTCACTCCCAGCTCTAGTGTTTCACATTTCTCCTCCAATTGATCAATGAGATTTCTTTTAGTCAAAATCTTCTTGACTTCCAAGATGGTGGCAGTTTTGTCACTGATTCCTAACTCTTCAAGTTCATACTTATTCTTTGAATTCAGGAATTTGATGATGTTGGAAGCTTCTATGGGCATGTCTCCCAGCTTTTCCCTTACTTGAACAATGGTTTTAGTGGCCTTTTGTATCATTTCTTTCTGTTCAAAAATGATTTGGATGCATGGCCAAATCTCATTCGTGGAGTCCAGAATACCCATCCAAATGGTTTCCTTGGCTTGGGCCAGGGTTTGACCAATTGATGTATCCTTCTCCACCCTCTGTAACCTCTCTAGTAGTCTTTGTGATTTATATACTTCAACCAAATGAGAAGCTTCAGTTATGGCTTTCTATTCTTGCAGAGCTTTGAGCTGCCCATGCAACTTATTAATTTCTTTTGACTAGATTGACATATTTTCCAGTGTCTTTATCACCTGTTCAACACTTATAGTTTGAGTTGAAGAAGTTGTTGCAGTTTTTGTTCCTGTAGCTGGGACTTGAGTGATGGGTATAGAATCCAGGGGGACTATGGCTACCCTTTGACTCTGTTCTTTCTCTTTGATCATTTTCTCCATTTCTACCTCCATCTGTCTAATCTGAACATTCTACTCTATGATTAGCTTCATCATGTTAGCC
>APFE030666153.1:0-16912 GCA_000404065.3 Pinus taeda
GATAAAGAGTCATTATCATTATTCCTTCAATAGGTTATTTCTAATTCAATGTCTGAGGGAGATTTTATGATTCCCTCAATGTTTAATATGGACGTCACATGTAACATTTTAAAAATTTCTTATTGTTAAAACAATTTATTAGTATGTTTCTCAAAACTAGCATAGGTTCATTTTGACTGTAGATCTACCAAGATATTAAAGGAACCAAATCTCTCAAGATGAAAGCCTTCCTTCATTTTTATCATTGAAAAGGAGGTTTTTATCTTAACAGATTTGACCCCTCTGAGCACTTGACAAATCCTAAATTAAGATGGACCTATGCTAATTATAAAAATTTCATTATAGTATAAACAAAATATATTAGCAAAAATTAAAAAATTATATCTAAATTCATTATTATGATTGCACCATAATCGACTCATCTCTGCATCTATAGGGTCTAAGCATGATGTGTTAGATTTATTTATATATAGACTTCACATCTTCTCTTTGTTTGTATATAAAAGGAAGAAAATGTTGTATAAATAAGAGGTAAAAGTTTCCTCTTCACCTCTCTAATGCTGAGCTCAAAACATTTTGGAGGAATATTTTTGTACGTAAAATGAAAGAAAATAATTTGATCCCCTTAAAGAATAGGATATTTCTCTTAAGAATATTTATGGCTCCCTGGACACCATGGGAAACATCATAAATGATCCTCTAGAGGAATATACTAAGAGAGTTGAAGATGAAAATCACTTTCTCTTGGAGTTCCCAACCCTTGGTCACATCCTCTCTCATTTTTAAAAAGATTCCACACTACCAACCTTCATGAATTGTTACATTAGTAAAACTACAATGATCTTAGAACATTTCTCTCACTTATTTTTAATCATAGAATTAAAATATTAAAGAGCCTCACTTATATTCTTACCTTATTAAGGCCTGATAGATCATATAAGTGTTTGTGGAAATTAATCATCAGCATAATCATCAATAATATAGAAGCAGTTAAGTATATCAATATTTCACCGGGACACCAAATCATAGAAGAAATTTAACTCTTCGCAGAAGCAAGTGAGATCATACTTGAATAGAAATTGAGATCATACTAAAAACAAGCTAGACTAGCTGGGAGAGAGAATTATATAATTCAAAAACCCAATGGCCATGAACTAGAGAATTTAAGCCTAGGAGTCAAAATAAATAGAAACCACGTCAATTGTATTTTTAGTGTTCCTAAGGATACTACTAGCTAGTGGATGAATGCTTAGAGTATGCTCAATGAAACTCATATTGTAATTAAAGTTCCTTATATGCTGGTGGAGGTGCTTTAGGGAGTGTAATGTGTTAGCTCTATGCTCCCAACAATCCTACATAAATATTTCTAGAAGAAAATTTATATGCTAATACAAATAAATGTTAGACAAACTTCCGATGTATATGTGTAACGCTTAGCACCTAGTCACCAAGATCATAAGAAATTCTATATTTGAAAGATATTACGAGTGGGAGGCCCCTTCCCTTTCCATGCAAGAACTTTCATGTTGCATGTATTTGAATGTGAGGTGCATGGAGTCTCTCTCCTAATAGTAGGTGGCCCTGAGTGAACACAAATACATTGTCAATGCATGAATTTGAACAAGTAATTGATACTAATAAGGACAAAGAAAAAGGAAGAAACGTGGGTAATGACCTTAGGAGAAAGATCTACCTAAGGGAGTTGTCGGGCCACAAAGTAATAAGGAAAGGGGGAATAAAGATGGAGGAGTAAAAAATCATTAATGAACCACAAGGGAATAGAGAGGGAAAGGGAATGCATTCAAGTAGAAGATGAATTGGAAAGGGAGGCTAGCATGAAATATACCTTCACTTCTAAGGATGGCTTAAAACTCACAACTCTATAGAAGAAATGGATTGCACTGGAGAATTTGTGGTGTGAAATTGTGTTACATGACTTTAAAATTGACACCTTTTTGACACCATCAAAATATGGACCCTCGGGAATCTCGAAGACTCCCCAAATATTCCTTCTCATTGGTTGACTAGAACTTGTCTCCTCAAATGGAAAATATGACTTCACCATTGCGCTCCTTGTGAAAAATCGAGTAATTTGAGTATAAAGTTGGGTTGGTTTTGAAACTGTCAAAAATCGGCCCTTAGGGAAACTTTTAGATTCTTCATGGTTCCAAAAATATTTCACTTTGGAGGTTGATTGAAGATCTACTGCTCAGATTTGAAAACTAATTTCAGCTTCAGATGCTTGATGAAATTCTAGTTAGTTTGAATATAAAGTTAACATGCTTTTGTCACTGTGAAAATTTGGCCCCAATGGAAACATTTAGATTCATCCATGCATGTTAAATGATAATTTGCTATTCAGATGAGGAAACTTATTGTGCCATATTATTCCTTGCAAAAAACTAAATAAAATGAGTATAAAGTTCACATACTTATGCCTCCTCAAAAAACTAGCGTCCAATGGAATCTAAAGATTCCTCCCCTGCATCAGAGAATATTGTTCTTGAAATCCATGCCAGGAATGGTTCTTCTGCCTTAGAATTTGTGCACCCACCTCCGCTCGAGATCCCCTTTGGTGGGAAAAATGATGAGTTTTTATATTAAGTTTTCGGCAGATTTTTTAATAATTGGGTTGTTGGCCCATTATTTGGAATTTTTAAAAATAATTGGTTGTTGGGGAGGAGGCTAGGTTCAAAATCCGCTACCCTAATTTTAAACACCCACCAATGATTTTATCAGGCACAATTTAATGAGATTGGATTATGGTTAACTACTTGTGGCATATTAAAGTTGTCTTATGGGCTGGGTCGCCACATTGGGTATGCTAACAATCTAGACAACGTAGGTTCAAACCCTTCTAACCCATTTTAATACATGGTGTCATATATATATGGTTATTGAAACGTCTTCGCCATACAACCATTTATAAAAATACATGAGGGTTTGGTGAGGGTGGTGGCATTCCACCTTTATAATATATATATATATTATATAATATATATATTTAAATTATTCAAAAAACCATGAGCGATTTTTAGGGTCATTAGAAAAACTAAATAGGCAATAATTTTTTTTTTTTTTTCTGACCACTCGAAACCATCACCACGAAGTGTCAAATTTTTACCTCATTAATGGAAACCAATAGGCCTAGTTTGACAAAAAAATTGACTCACCATAACTTTCACATGCGAACTCGGATTGACATGTTGTTTGCATTACTGGAAATCATGTGACAATATATTGGATCTAACCCTAGCTTTACTTTAATCTACTAACTTTAATCTTTTATCTTTTCTAAAGTCTTTTCTGAATTCTAAGAGTTTCTAGAGCAACCTCGATCACCCCTTCCCATAAAAGTACCCCATTTGGGATATCAATGTCATTCGTGATTAGTTACCAACACTCATATTTAACAGTGAATGTGGTAAGAGAAATTCCAAATTCCAACGGGACGAGAAAACTTATTGTGAGTCCAGACATGCATGATTTTCCGATAGATCTGCCACCTTATAGCCTATGCATCAAACTTGGTGATGGGACTATAATGTAGCCCATAAGGGTTTACAATTTGTAAATGAATGCTTCTACTCTCTAGCTCCTAAATACTCTATATACAGGTTTTTTGATCACAATGCCGATGATTTGAGAATCACCCTACACAAATAGTTTTCAGTAAGCCCAAGATTGTATAATTTCCCACCAAGTTAGTGGAGCAGCCAAACAATGCTCTCGGAAGATATGGAGCACACAACATAACCGTGAAAAGATTTTCCATTAACCCATTTATGGAGCGCCCATACAACTCATCCTAATGGAATACAGATAAAATGTGAACAAAATTGAAAAGAAAGAGATGTAGCTCTTAAGTGTGGCCTGCACCTAGATACTACACTCACAAAACTTGAGAGATCACTCCCGTCCACTCTATATCCAATCAATCAAAAATTACATCATTAAATACAATACTAGGAAATAGGAAGTTTCACCCAAACCCCTAAACTTTAGGAACTAATCCTAAACTAGGGAGAACGTTACAACAATGTAACTATTTTCTCCATTAATACAAAAATAATATTAATTATTCTCAACTCCTCCCCTTAATGGAGAAAGGGTTCTCCTGAACTCCTAGCATCTTTCTAAACAATTAAAATTTCACTCGTGCAAGAGGCTTTGTAAAAATATCAGCCACATTGTCACAAGTTTTACAATATTCAACAACAATTTCATTTGACTGTATTTTTTCTCTAACAAAATGGAACTGAGTGTCTATATGTTTGGTGTTTTTGTGAAACACTGGATTGTATGCTAATTTGATGGTGCTCTGGTTGTCGCTTTTGATAGAAGTGGGTTGCTTCTGTTCTTTTCCTGCATCTTCGAGAAGTCTCCTCAACCGGATCGCTTCACATGTTGCTGCACACAATGCTTGATACTCAGCTTCACATGAAGACAAAGTTACAATACTCTGTTTCTTGCTGCTCCATGCTATGACCCCGGAACCTATGTTGAATGCATAACCTGTGATGGACCTCCGATCATCCAGGTTTCCTGCCCAGTCTGAGTCTGAAAAACCTGCTAGAGTAACATCACATACATCAGTGTATAAAATACCGAAATGAACAGTACCACAAAGATACCTGAACACGCTTTTTGTTGTTGTCCAGTGACTTTCACGCGGTTTCAACATGAATTGGCTCAACAAACTAACTGAGTATGCCAAGTCAGGTCTGGTTGTTGTAAGATATATCAGGCTGCCAACCAGCTGTCTGTACATTGTGGCATCTACCTCCTTAGTGCCATCGTCACTGCTCAATTTCAGATTATGCTGTAAAGGTGTTGCTGTTGTTCTACACTGATCCATACCAAACTTTTCCAACAGATTTTTAGCATACTTCCCTTGGGTAAGAAAAGTTTGCCTAGTATCTCTGAATACTTCTAATCCTAGACAATAGTGAAGGCTTCCGAGATCCTTCATTTCAAAAACTTGTGCCATAAGACTTTTCATTCCTTTGATTAAATCATCTACATTTCCTGTTATAATCATGTCCTCCACATACAAAGAAATCAAAATAATCTGGCCCTCATTATTGTACTTGGTATACAAATTTGGGTCATTTAAACTTCTATGGAAACCATACTCTATAAAGAAAGAATCAACTTTTTCGTACCAAGACCTGGGTGCTTGCTTTAAACCATATAAAGCCTTTTTCAATCTGCAAACAAGATGTTCTTGCCCCTGCTTTACATATCCTTCTGGTTGTACTAAGTAAATTTCTTCTTTTAAATCACCATTTAAAAATGCAGATTTAACATCAAGCTGGTGTAATTCCCAATTATATTTAGTAGCTAAAGCAATAAGCATTCTGATTGTATTAATCTTTGCTACAGGTGCAAAAGTATCATCAAAATCTATACCTTCCTTCTGTGAATATCGTTTTGCAACCAACCTAGCTTTTAACTTATCTATACTTCCGTCTGTATTCATTTTTGGTTTAAACATCCACTTGCATCCTCTGGGTGTTTTATTCTTAGGCAGCTCAACTAAATCCCAAGTATCATTTCTAAGAATTGATTCCATTTCTTCATTCATTGTAGCTCTCCATTCCTTAAATTGACTAGCTTCTTTGTAATTAGAGGGTTCTACAATGTTCAAAACTTTTGACATCAAAGCATAGTTTCTCAACTTCAATGATAATTGAGTCTTCCTACCTGACCTTCTTGGTAGGGGACTTACCTCAAATTTGTTTTCCTCTGCAATAACTGGGCCTGCTTTTTCACCTTCTTGTTGTTCTTCTTCATTCTCTTCTTTCTGTTCCTGTTCCTGCTCCCTTTCATCCTCGCTGCTTTCCTCCGACAGCAATGGAATGTGCCAATCATCTCCAACATCAGCTTTCCTTTCCTGTACCTGTTTATGAAAGACTACATCTCTACTTGCAAATTTCTTATGAGACTCAGGATTGAACAGTTTGTATGCTTTAAACTCTGTGCCATAACCAACGAAGACGCATTTGACTGCCTTAGGGTCTAGTTTCTTTCTATCAGCTTTGGGTACATGTGCAAATGCCTTTGATCCAAAGACTCTTAAGTGGTTTACTGCTAGTTTAAATCCATATAAGGCTTCAAAAGGGGTTTTGAAGCCAGGAAACCTAGTAGGACTTCTATTTTTTAAATATACAGCAGTATTTAACGCTTCTGCCCAAAAAATATTAGATAGACCCTTACCTTGCATCATGCTCCTTGCACACTCCACCAAGGTTCTGTTTTTACGCTCTGCAACTCCGTTTTGTTGTGGTGTATGCAGCACTGTATACTGCTGAACAATCTCGTGAGTTTTGCAGTATTTCATGAATTCCTTTAATTTGTATTCTCCTCCTTGATGAGATCGGAGAATTTTAATACTTTTTCCAAACTATTTTTCCAACAGGGTTTTGAACTCTATAAAACATTGGAAATTCTGACTTTTCTTGTTTAAAAAATAAACCCATGAATACATAGTGCAGTCATCAGTAAATAACAAAAAATAGTATGCTCCCCCTAGCGACCTTGTCTGCATGGGACCACATACATCAGTATGCACTAGCTCTACGATTTCTGTTTGCCTCCTCCTATCATGCACACGGAACTGTTCTCTGTGCATCTTTCCTAAGGCACAACCATCACAGTTTAACTGAATGTTATGAAACATGGGGAGACCTTCGACCATACGTTTCTTTTGTAACAACATGAGATCCTGCAGATTCAGATGACCAAGCCTCTGATGCCAGAGTTGTTCAGCTGTCGATTCTCCTGCAACCATGGCTTGCTTTGATATACTTTTTGCATCCAATCTGTATAGGCTTCCAACTCTCATGCCTGTTGCAACAATTTCATTCCTGCAATCCTTTATCACACAGCGAGTCTTGAAGAATTCGACATGCATATCTTGATCAGCCATCATGGATACAGATATTAGGTTTTTCTTTATTCCAGGTACATATAAAACATTTGAAAGGTGACTAATTTTTCCATTCGGTAACTTAACTGAAATCACCCCATGACCTTTAATCGGATATCCATTATCATCCCCTAGATATATTTTTGATCCACTTATAATTTCTTCAAGACTATCAAAAAATTCCTTATTACCTGTCATGTGAGAGGATGCTCCGGAATCGACATACTAGATGTCATCTTCATTCGATGCTAAAAGGGCACAATCGACTGTGAAGAGTCGAAATTCATGACTAAAGTCTTCTTCTTCAACAAAATACCCTCTGTGTTTTGGATTTACCTGTCTCCTCCTTGCCTCATCAGCCTGCTTCTTATAATAACAATCTCTCTGTATATGACCCGTCTTTCCAAAATAATAACATTTCTTTTCATAATGATTTGCAAGCATACCTTTAGGAGAATGTGGATTCTTCTGTGATGTTCCTCCTTTTTGCTTTGATTGCTGCTGTGACTGCTTTCCTTTAGATAGTCGTCGTTTTGCCACCAGCGCGAGATCGTCACTTTGGGGGTTCAGATTCAGGTTCTGCCGTCGGTCTTCCTCTTGCTGCAAGATTGCAGTGAGATCATCGAACGTGGGTGTTTTCTCCCTTGCCGAGTCTCGAGTAATGAAGGTTTGAAAATCATCACGCATCCCATTCATTGTAATTGCAACAAGATCTTCATCAACCACCGCCACTCCAATGGCCCCCAATCCATCTTTAACATCCTTAAGTCGCGTGACAAATGCAGTAGCAGACTCCCTTTCGCCCATCCTCATTGAAAATAGCTTGCTTTTCAGAGCCAAAACTCTCTTTGTATTGTGGGTCTCATACAGATTTTTGATTTTTGTTTAGATCTCCGCGGACGTTTTACAATCTCTGATGTGCGCAATAACATTGTCTTTCACACACATCTTTAACAGAACTTTGGCCTTGTTTTCTCGTTTTTCCCAATCTTCCTTCTGTGTGGTTGCAGTCGGCTTCTGCTCATCACCTGTCACTATACCCCAAGCATTCGTACCTTCGAGCAGGGTCTGGATCTTAAGCTTCCAATTCGTGAAGTTAGACCCATTGAGTTTACCAGACTCGTTAAGGTAAGATTCCATCGTATTACTCATTGTGAATCTACTTAACAACAACAAAAAAAAACACTACCTGTCAGATCGATTTTGTCACCTCTGCCACCGATCTACAGTGTCTGGCACTCCCGCTCCAATGAGAAAATTCGGCGTTTCCAACACGGCCGAAACAATTATCTGATCACAATTGATCTGATCCACCTCTCCCGGATTGGTCTGCTACTTCGCCGATCCTGCTCTCCTTGCAGATCGCCAAACGAAGTCGAGGTTTCCCGCAGATCTCCTCTGGCACTTTCCCGATCCGTCTCTCCCGGACGGATCTGCAACTCCGCCGATCTGCACCATTTGCAAACCGCCAAACGAAGTTCACGCTATTCACAGATCCCCTTGGCGCTACTCTGAGCGAAAAATCCACGCTAATTAAAAATCGGTTAGAGTATTTGAATTGGCGCGACTTTCCCGGTAAAATCCAGCGCTAATCGAGCTTTCTGGCGCTTTAGTGCGATTTATCACTCAAAATCCGCGCTAATTCCTTTTCTGGCGTGACTGTCAGCGCAAAATCCGCGCTAATCGGCCTTTCTACTCAGAAAAAAGATTTTCCGAGTCCGAGCCAGGTGTTCTGCAGTCCACGTGCTCAATTGAGCACAAAGCTCTCGTGTACACACAGCCACAAAGACACTTCAAGCCACACAGGCAATTCCACCACACAGGGAAGCTAGCTACTACAGGCACTTCAGCCTCACAGGTGACAAAAGATCAGGCTCACTCAATCTGAGCTCTGATACCAAGATAAAATGTGAACAGAATTGAAAAGAAAGTGATGTAGCTCTCAGGTGTGGCTTGCACCTCGAGACTACACTCACAAAGCTTGACAGATCACTCTCGTCCACTCTATATCCAATCAATCAAAAATTACATCATTAAATACAATACTAGGAAATAGGAAGTTGCACCCAAACCCCTAAACTTTAGGAACTAATCATAAACTAGGGAGAACGTTACAACAATATAACTATTTTCTCCATTAATACAAAAATAATATTAATTATTCTCAACTAATACCCCTAACATTTTTGGCCACGACAATTTCTTAAATAGACTAGCAAATATGGAGAAGGGAAAAGATGTGGGCCAAGACCCTTAGAAAATTTATAAAGGAATTAAATAAAAAACTAGGCCATGAAAACCCTCCCTTTCCAGAGAAAAATGGAAGCAGACTATTTGGTGTTAGTGGAGTACCCTAGGGCCTATCCCAATGGTTTTAAAAGAGCACATAAAAGAGGCTACAGCGATGACTCCAAGGAGGGATGATGCAATCCCTATTAGTCGCAGGGAGAAATAGGTGAGACCCATTTCTAGATATGGGCCCGAAGTTGTTTAATCTAAGAATTCCACACGATGATAAGATAACATAATCATAAATGATGCAGTGATTAGAGGATTCGTGCTAGTGTGAATAGAGTTGGTTCATGGATTGTTCAAATCTGCCAAAAAAAATGTCTAATCAACCCTCGAGTTGGCCCGAGAACCTTCCTCATTTCGATTGTGCTTTCTGGCATCCCGTCCGGAAGCATGGGATAAATGAATCTGCGGTTCCATGTAATTCCTTAAAATGTAAATATTGCACTGTTTTTTAAAGGTTAATTATAACTTTCGGAGTCTATAATAAACTCATGATAATTCATTTAAATAATTATTTATATAAATAATGGCGCTTCTTTTGTTAGGAATAATGCTTCTTTTTAGGTAGAGGCTTTTACTGTGAGCACGATATATGCAATGTTGTATGTTTCACTAGTATCCATATCTAGTGGTGGGTTGATCGTGTACAAATATAGCAAGCTTCTTCCCACCTCATGATCTTTATTATAATGCAAAATATATCATCCCATATTGTAGTAAATAAATAAGAACAATAGTAAATAAATCTTAAGATAAAACCGAGTACATGTAATATTTTATTATTAATATAACATTCAAATTACAGTAATAATTTTAATATTAAGAATGAAATTTTGATATTTTTTTTGTGTTGATAAGAATGAGGAAATTTTCATACATAATGTTAAGTTTCAGATTAAAAAATAACATTTTCCTTAATTAAAAAATGATAAAAAAAATAATGGTAATAAAATTATTTAATTTCTACCTTAAGTTTCAATCAAATTTATTAAATGATAAATTATTTGAAAGTTAAGAAGTTTTTTGTTTAAGGATGGATATATAGAATTGTATAACTATTTAATATAGAGTCTACATATAGCATGTAAACTTGATATTCCATGATGTGCAATTCATTCTATGTTAGTGAAGCTGAAATATTTAAAAAATATTATTTAAAATAAAATAGGTTCTCTATAAAAAAATATTTCAATGTTCCTCTTAGATAACATAATTATATATCAACTTTACATAAAGAAAAATAAGGTAATTTAAATTGATTTTATCTTCCATTTTTAAGTTTTATTGTGAGGCAGACTTGCATTTATTTGATTCTCAATATGAAGTTAACATCTCTCTCTCTCTCTCTCTCTCTCTCTCTCTCTCTATATATATATATATATATATATATACATCTTATTTTGTAAATAAGTTCTTTTCAAGTCAAGGTATGAGCTAGAGTTGTAATTCCTTCAATGTTTACTATGGACTTGGCTTCTGATATTTTAAAATTTTCTTGCAATTAAAAGATTTTCTTTCAGTGTGCTTCTCAAAACTAGCATGGATTCATCTTGAAACAAGATCTACCAAGACCCTAGAGAAATAACTAATACCCTACAAAATACAATCTTTGGAGGTGAAAACCTTTTCTCACTCAAAAGGAGTTTGCATCTTGAGAGATTTGATCCTTATCATAAGTTAAGATAGATCTACGATTAGTGTGTGAAGAGGAGCTTTACAAGCAATATGAGGGAGATGTTCTGAGGTATTATTACATTCCAAAATAATTAAATAATATTTACACTAACAAATTTTAAAATTGTAACAAGAAAAAAGATCAATGTTTGTGACAAATAAAAAAATTCAATTTCCACCATAGTCTTGTTACCAATAAAACATTTCAATGTCGTAGTAGATTATATAATTTTTTGTAAAGTAGTTAAACTAGCATTTGCACCGAAGTTGCAAAGAAAAGCCATAAGGTATAAATTGAAGAATAATTGCAACATGGGAATGTGCAAATCTAAATAAGATACAGAGATGTAGTAGAAATGAAATTTTGTAGAAAGGAAATTCTAAAGTTGAATAAACTAAAGTTGATTTAGGGTGCCTAAGACTATATTTTTTATTAATTATTCAATTAATATTGCTTCCTTTAAGCCATTTGATAGAAGCTTCATTTGTGCTTCTACAAATCATCTAAATTTAATCACTGACTCATTGTTTATTAATTTTCCCTGAAAGGTGTTTCGAACCTAAACAAAGTAAAACACATGATTTTGGAAGTGTAGCAAACCTCCTTAGCGCACTCGAGAAATTTTCCTCTAGACCCCCTACCTTTTGATGTTTTCCCACTACAGTTAAAATTTAACCACCTTCATTAGTACATCAATCTGAATCACTTCATGAACATGGTTACTCAAATCCATCATTAAGCACAATTTTATAAGTTTGTAGAAAGAAACTCGTTATGTCATGTAATCCCTAGAATTCATTATTTAATGCCGCCACCTCTATTAACTAACTTAAGTCTAATGTAGTTAGCCAAGCCATGCATGAGAATCATAATTCGATAAACTTAATCATATCTTATACAATAGTTAGGATGGCTAAATCAACCTACTTTGATACACATGTAATAGTTAATTGAACTTTCATAGACTATACCATGAAGTGCATGCATCTATGTCTTCTACCCATTATCTACCCAGAGACATAATATAACATTAAATACAAACTATGTTCCTTTAACATAATGATGATTAGATTTAGATTCACTCAACATTTTACTCATCCACATGCATAAGAGTGAAATTAATTACATAAACATAGTTAATATCATCAACATATATCTTACGCAATACGGGTAAAGAACTAGAACACCTCAATCGAACAAAGATCATTTATCATGTATGGTTATCATCGCACCTACAGCTAAACATATATTCTGAAAGAATTGATGTAATATCCAAGGAAAAAACAACATACAATTGACACCAACTAAACCTCATTTGGAGGGAGGAGCACCACCACCCAGCTATGAATCATGTCTAATTCCTCCTGAGCTGAAGATCTTGCCAAGGATCAACTGCCATCAATTGATTGATGCACTAGGTATTTAATACCCTCTTTCCTGATTTAGTTACCATTAGCAGTGTCCCACCTTATGGATTTTTCCATTTTCCTAGGTCTTATCCAGAAAATCTCGTGTTTATCTCCCATGACACTTTTCCACACAAATGCTTGCTTTTATCTTCCACAAAGATATTATGTATGATGGATCTTTATCTCCCATCCATCCAATGGATATCCAATCCATTCAAGCTTATCTAGAATCACATCTAGAATATTATCATGAAATATTCATCTCTATCCCATTCCTCATGGCATTTGGCAAGCATCCTCTCTCTCTTGGTGCTCCACCCTCCAAGTGATTTATTTTATAAATTTATTTAATAATACAACTACTTACCATATTACATGTCATCTAGCTTTCGTGAGCTTAGGTGCAGAATAGTTTAACCCACAAAGTGGGGTATGAAACCTAGCTTTCCTCAGCTTAGGTTTACCTCATTTAACACACAAGGGAGGATATCACACCTAGCTTTAACTTATCTTAGGTCTACAATAATGTAGTACACAAGGGAGGATATCACACCTATATTTAATTTAGCTTAGGTTTACAATAATGTAGTGCACAAGGGAGTGGTGTTACATACTCACCCCCTTATATTTTACACCATCATCGGCGTATCACTGCATCATTGCTTTGTTCATAGGTAGCTAGTTTCTAACATCTCTCATGTTTCTGCCATTGCAATTTTATTCCAATGTACATATTCCACAAGGATTGCTCCCAACATCTCTCCTTCCATAGCTACCTATCACACATTTTTTTAAACCATTTGTGAGAATTTACCGATACAAAGTTTAACTATGATAGATATAATAATGTGTTACTAATAAAGCAGTTATGGCTTATCATTTATTTTATTTAAAGAATGTATGTCCTCTACGTGCATTCTTTCATGCCTTTGTGTTATTTTTGAACACTTGCTACTTGCAGTCTCTTTGCATCCATCACTTAGCATTTTTTTTACATCAATATGCCAGCAAAGTCATAACAAATTATTTCAGATCACACTATATATTCATATACATATTTTGATCATAATTTTATGTATTCCAAACTACGATTAACCATGGTTACTTATACCAAACTTACTTTCCTTCTTTTGGGTAATCTCCAGGTTTTTTTACCTGGCTAAACATCCATCTGATGACTACTACATCCAATGGCTACTACATACCCTTCACACAAGGTATGTTATACACACCAATACACATTTCATTTTTCAACCTTGTAGCATATGTAGTCATATGGTCCTATATGTATTTGTGTACATAGTCGAGTTATGGTACAACCTATAATACCATCCTCATGGTATCACCTGCATGACATAAACTTTTATCCACATACTTTTCCACCATGTTAGTATCATACCAACATTCATTTTTCATAATCCATCTACGTGATTAAAAGAGTTTTTTTGTCATGTATAAATCAATTCCATAAGTCATGTGTTTACAATATCAATCACATATATTTTCCTCTTACTCATACCTTTTGCTTAATGTTCTAAAGCAGATTATTAACTCATAGCTATTGAAGTTTAATATTGATGACATCATTAATTCATCACGTATGTTTTACTGTTGTGTTATTTATGCTTCAACAACCTGTTGACCATGCATAATTCTATGTCATTATACATGAAAGTTTTTACTAGTTACAATCCTACACTCCTCGTAGTTGTAAGTGTTTATGATCTCAAGGTATTTACATGTTAGCTCATTCTTAAAATTAAACCACCGTTACTAGAGCTGAGTTATCTATTTATGAATTCTTGTTTGAATCACCCAACATTTCGTTATGTTTTCCAGAAACCTTATCAATGCAATGTGATAAGAGATCCTCTCAAAAATTCTTGGTACAAATTATGATATCAATATATTTAAATAGACTTAAATATCAGTTAATTGAATTGGTGGTCCATACCATTTGTGTTACTTCACCAATTACTATGGTTTGCATTCAAGGATACTTATAGGTTCTATTATACATATCCTTCAAAAGATGCATATGTCATGGAAATTGGTTTAAGTTAAATTTACCCTTTAACCATACTTCTTCTAGTCAAAGAACAATTAACATTGCAAGTAGATGCATTAGTCAAAGGATTAATTTGACCATAATTTGTACAGTTATATAGTCTTTATACTACCTCTCACCATCCTTGATTTTGGTATAATACTTTTCTAGCAAGTATATCATTTATTAGTTATTCTTATAATGCAACCTAACCTTTAATATAGTCATGCTATTTTCCTATTTATTATTCGCACATAAGAACATATGCATATATATCTTGATTTAAACTCAAGACTCTTTCTTATATTGATGCATAACCTCACGACCATCCCCTCATTAAATATTTCATAAATACATTATTCTTACAAGTTTATAATACTGCACACTCATGTGGTTGCATGGTAAATTCATATAACTTATTAATATGTATGGATATTGAGCATGTTCCTCTTTAACATGTTTACCTTAATGACTACTTAACCACAATAAGGTAACAACATGTAAAACTATCCATCACAAGGCATAGGTATAATATATAACAATTAATGAGATACAACCATGAACTTTCTCTGTCATTTAATCCTCCTTTCATGTATTAGGTGGGATTTTGTTTAGCCAAGTCCCTACCTAATTGTATCTTTGATAATTTTCCTTTACTATAATTAAGATAACATGATGACCATGTTAAAAATTAACCCATAAATTATTTCATTTTATCATAGGTGTTCAAGGTTTCTCTCTTCCCCCTTGCAAGCTAATTATCCAAAAACTAAATTAGCTTTACCTTGCTCATACCTATATGGATACTCACCTAACTTTTCACTTGATTACATCTTTTAATTAAAAGTCACATCTAAAAATTTAGCATGGGTCAAGTTATTTCATATTGGTGTTGAATATGGGCAAATATTCATATTTCACTTTTGTCTGTGCATATTAATAGTCAATGTCAACAAGGCCAACAAGTCCCAATCTGTTAACCAGCTATATAAGTTCAAGTAGTTCTGCTTACACATCATATTGCATGCATAATGCATATGTTATCATGAGTAGGATAGCTCTAATGAGCACTATAAAATTACCCACTATGCCATTTCCACTAACATTTTATTAACCATATCAATTTAAATAAAATCTATTATCATCATTTTAAACAATTGTTTTTTTTAATAAGCTTTTAACCATGCAATAACAAAAATCTTTATACAACTATGGAAATTAACAGTTACTTGATTATTCATGAAGTCCTACTATATATTTCTTGAATTTATGGTTTAATCATGAGAGATGTTCATAGTCTTCTCCTGAATATCTTTCCTAAGATATTGGCTGAGCCAAGAGGAAAGACCCATTTGAGCACAAATAAGCCATATCGCCCACGACAGCGCCTCTAAAAATAATACGAGAATGTAATAAATTCCTCAAAAGTAGTAATTTCCATTGGCAGAAGCTAACTTCGTTTAGCTTTAGCTTTATGCTCGGATGGTTAACTATCATTTTCTTGCTCACTAGCTGCATAGTATTCTCAGGAATGACACCCATAAGAAACACCCTCTAGAACGATGTAAGCTCAGGAGCCTTAGAAGAAGGCATCTGAAAGTCATTAAGAAGACGATTCTTTTCTTCTTCAAACCATTTCACTCAATTTATATATCATTACGTAAGAAGTTTGGTGTCTACCTTGGGAGACCCTTTTCAGTAACACTTTTCCTCCTATACAGTTCACACGTTGGTTGAACAATTTGTCACTGATTTTGTAAGGCTTTTAAAGTTTTTTGCGTGTTCTATCACGACAATTGTCCCCCAAGAGATAGGAAATGCTTATTATTTCTTTTTAAACTAGCATAATTCGTCTCAAGACAGGTCTTTAAAACAGTGACAGGATTATACTTCGGGTTTTCAATCTTTCTTGTAACAACCACGTCTGGCAATCTTCATTGTTTTCTCGATGGAACCCGCATTCTCTACCGTCAGTCTGGTTTAAACAGCCGGCTCCCGATTTCAGTGATCGAGGGTAAGTTTTGTTAAAAAAAATCATTTATGTATTCTGCGGAGCTCCATGAAATAGTCTATGGCCATGTCTCGGTCTTATGCTGGATGGCCATGTCTCGGTCTTATGACGAATGACCTACTCAACTGGAAACCTATCATACGTCCCTTCTCTTCTTCGTAAAGCATCCAACGGTTACGGAGGTTAACTAATCTCCATAGGAATGAAAATCCTTAGCGTCAAGAATGTCTAATCGCTGGATGAGAATTGTAAATGTGTTAGAAAACCTACACATATGAATCTAGCTAGTAAAGGTTGAACACACAGCTTTGCAGAGCAAAAACATTAAAAGAAAATTGAAAGAAGAAAAGAATGATTCATTAGAAAATATGTTACAATGCTCATTATATAGCATTACTGGGTGAAGATCCCAAGGTAATGAACTATAGTGGGTGAAGATCCCAAGGTAATGAACTATAGTGGTGATCAATGAGAAGACTCAACACCTACAACAAGTTCTGGAGATAACTAGTCAGTTGCGGAGTTAAAGAAGGAGCAAATCAAG